>JANAVB010027733.1:0-98462 GCA_029216955.1 Iris pallida
TTATATTGAATGGTATATATATATATATATATATTATATATATATATAATTATATATATATATATATATATATATAATATATATATATATGTAAATATATGTATATATATATGTATGTATATAATATGTATATGTGTATTTGTGGGAGGATGAGAGAATGAGAGATGGTGGTGGTGGTGTAGAGAGTGGTAGTGGTGGAGTTGTCATGAGTGTTGTGTGTGTGTGTATGTGTTTATATATATATGTGTGTGATGTATATATATATATATGTGTATGTGTTTATATATATATATATATATATATATATATATATATATATATATATAGATATATATATAATATAATGTGTGTGTGTGTGTGGTGTGTGTGTGTGAATATATAGTAGATGTGTGTGTGTGTATATATATATATAGATGGGAGGTTAGAGGATTAGATATATGGATATATATATATAGATAAAGAGATATAGAGATAGATAGGTATATATATGTATTGATATATATATAGAGAGTAGAGGAAGGAGTGAAGTAGAAGAGGATAGAGAAGGAGAAGAAGAAGAGAGTAGAGGAAGGAGTGAAGTAGAAGAGGATAGAGAAGGAGAAGAAGAAGAAGATGGGAGGGCAGCAGCAGCTGCAGTAGAGAGCAGCAGCAGCTGCAGGAGCTGCAGTAGCAGCTGCAGTAGCTGCAGCAGCAGCAGGCAGCAGCAGAAGCTGCTGTGAGCAGCTCCTCCCCCCCCCCCCTTTTAGCCCCCTGTACACCCCATTGACCCCCCCTAGTGTGGTATATACTTGTATATACTTGTATATATATAGGTAGATATATGTATGTATATATATAGATAAATAGATAAGGAAATTAGATAGAAAGAGGAAGGAAAAGAATTAGAGTTTAGAAGTTAGAAAGAAGAAGGTTTAGAAATTAGTAGAGTAGTGAAAAGAAAAAGAATATAAGTTGAGAAAGGGAATGAGAAAAATTAGAAAAGATTAGAAGGAAAGAGTAGGAAGGAGGAGTAAGAAGAATAATTAGATTTAGAAGAATAAGAAGAAGAAGTTAGGAAGAAGAAGAACTAGAATAGAGAGTCGAAGAAGAGGTTGGAGCGAGGGCTAAAAGGAGGATTTTTAGTAGAAGTCGAGTTAGAGGGCGAAATTGAGCCCGGAGTGTCGGATCGCGATAAAACTTGACGTAGGCCTAAGTTACGTGATTTAGATTTTGCGGGTAAGCTCCCGAGTGGAAATCGAGGTCGTAGGGCGCCGGTATCGCGCCGTATCAGCGCGTATCTTGAAATATTCAAGATATCTGCAACGGGCCGTAAGGTGGACTAGACGTCCACTTTATCTAGGTATTTTGGTAGATAAGGAACCTATAGGATAGTACCCTACTATCCTAGAGAGCACGGGTCAAAATATCAAGCGTAGGTAGGCTATATAGATAATCGCCGAAGGTAGGATTTTACCTTTAAAAAGGGTAAAATAGGGATTTGGCCCACGGCCAAGATTCGAGTTTCCAAGTCCAAGATGGACTTGGATATGGGTTGTATAGGTTGGTAATGAGTAGGATTAGCTGTCTAAACCTAGTCTTGGACCCGGTTGACCACGGTTGACTTTTTGGACTAAAAGTCAACTATGGGTCAACACTTTACCCAATTTAGTCCCAAATTCTATTAGACTTGTGCAGTTGACCAAAAGTCAACTGTTAGTCACTAGTGACCTAGAGTTAACCTAGGGTTGACCAGAGTTGACCACGGTTGACCAGAGTTGACCAGTTGACCAAAAGTCAACTGTAAGTCAACCGTTGACTCAAATTGACCTAGATTAATTCCGTTTGACTTGCATTGACCCAGTATGACCTAGCTAGACCTAATATGACTTAGGTTGACCCCGTACAACCTAGTTTGACATGCCTTGACCTAGAATGACCTAATAGGATTCAAATTGATTTGATTTTACTTCCTAAACATAGTATTGATACGTCTTGTTCTCTATAGGTCCTCGAGACGCTGCATTTGCTCCGGTTGACGTACCATATCATATTTCAGACGAGTACATTCTCTGACACTTTTCCAATTTATGCTGATTGATATAATCCATGTAATTAGTGTAGATATGCTTGTTCTCGACACATTGGTCACACGGGTTGGTATTCATAGATCCCGACATGAGGTGTTATTCCTTGTTGTCTTGGTATGTCTTGTGCAAGCCCCCTTGTAGTTCTTGTGCAGTACATGGACGCCGATTCTCGAGGAGACTTGCTCCCTTCTCGTAGAATCCCGCGTCGTGACGTGTCTTGTTTGGATCCACTCTACCAGTCGGGGACGGGGAGTATTAGTGTAGACATGTGGTCATTATCCACCTTGTTACTCTTGTAGACCTTGTGAGTGTTAATCATACACTCTACGTATGATTAGCCAGGCCAGTAGACCTTGTACAAGACCCAAGCCGGCCACATGTTGTAGCTAGTATTCACACACCTAGATATATGATTCTTGATTCTTGTACATGCCATGATCAGTTTATTTGCCTTGTTCTAGCTCTAGTTTTACAGCTTACCTTGCCATGATTCTCACATGTACATTCCATAATTTTCTTGTATATACTCTCTATTTACAGATTATAGCTTTTGTCATATCTTGTGAAATGTTGTTAGTGGATTGTACTCGTTCCATCCTGACAGGATATGTTGAAAATATTACAGATGCAGATGAGGGAGACTACAGTACCTACTACGGTCCGGATGACGTAGTGGGCATAGACTTGGAGACTTTGGTCCAGCAGGGCTTAGCTTCGCCTGACGAGACCCTACCTATTACTTAGTTAGAGTAGGTCTTTTGTACTGGACATTGTCTCCAGCTACTTTTGAGACTGTTATTATTATGGACTGTATTAGAGACTTGGACTGTATATATTGGACTTGACAGGTTATATATTATTTTATCGTCTTGTTGTCTTTTCATTTCAGTCTTTACTTTGTTATCTTAGAGTCGTGATTGAGTACTCGTATATATATTCATTGCTTGTCCTCCGTTCGGAGTTGACCATATTCTCGACAGGTTTTTGTTATATATATAAACTGTTTAGAGTAGAAAAATCTACAGCGTTCCACGCCGATTTTTCGGTGAGGGCTGGGCGTTGTCGCGTCACGTGCCCTTTTAGTGGGTGCGGGTCGTGACACACTCCTTTATGCGTAAGCTTTATTCCTTCATGCGTAAACTTCCTTCACGCATAAATTCCATTTACGCGTATTTCATTGGGCATACTCCTCTGGCTTGGCGTATTGCATTGAGCGTACTCTGTTGGCATACATGGCACCCATTATTATATCCTTACGCCTTTTTGACATAAACTCGATATAATCATGAGATGTTAATATTTTTAATACATATTGTTGTGTGAAGAGTGCACTGTGTCTTGATTGATTTATGGATGCCCAGAATGACTGGAACTTAACCCTGAGAGTTATAGACTCGACCATACCAAATGCTACTTGACCTTCATGCCCTATCACGAATTGACATTGATTGTTACCTCGACTAATGATTGATCATGCGTTCCTAGTTGGAACTAAGAGACTGGCTAGTCGTCTTATTGAAAATTGAATGAGACACGTTCATATTAAACATAAACCATTACAATCGACTAGCCGATCCCGAACATTGGTATATAGACACGTGCAGACTTCAACTTGTTTCTATAAAGGCAGCATGTGTACCCTACAGTCAAGGCATGATTATTCCGTGACTAGGTTTGATTTTGCATCACGCTATGTAAGACCTACAACCTAACCGTACGAGCATCGTTGTAGAGTTATGCATATCGTACTCTGTACGAAAGTACTCATTCTGAATGACCATGATCCACGATATAAGATTTCAATTAACATAGGGACTATTAAGTTAAATAAAATAATGATTGCATGGAGAGAATGGATTCTCAAGTTCTTACATGGCGGCCATCTCGGGACAATTAGTGCCCCAACATGCCGGCTGGTTCCCACAGATACTACAAATCTGCCACACGGGCAGGGAGTGGTATCTGCTTATATTTTTACATATATTGATGACGGGCGTCCCGCTGGGACTCGTCTAATTCATGATTGGCGCAATTGATTATTGGATAGACTAGCCTTGCTTGTACATTGTAAGAACTGAGGAATCCCTTATTGCATATTTTCAGGACAACTTGGAACTTACAGTTAGCAAGCCGTAGTAGTTGTATTGACGTTTAAATTAATTTGTTTGTGTACTGTACCTATACTATTAACTACTGAGATGATCAGAATGTCAGGACATGACGGGTCAACTTCTGTCCTTGTTTGGTTGGAAAGTTGGTTTGAAGTGTCGTGTTGTTGTGTGAATCCCAGTAGCAAGCAGAAACTTATTTATCATATTCTTAACTCTTACCACTGGTTTTATTTCTCATGTCGTGCTTCCTTGTGGTACTTGCTATTAGAGGTCTAATATATCTTGTTTTGCATGGCCAGATTTAAAGCCAGTTCCTGAGGACTCAGCTTACTTCCACCTCCAAGATGGTCAATACTAGAGGGATGATCGTAGGAGGACACGAGTGGGTTCCTTGCTTCCATGCTCGTTTTATTACTTACTTTATATTTTACCGCTTGGCACCGACATGTTAGTCGGATAGTCTTGCACTTACTTTTATATAATTGTAACTAAGTCAGACTGCAGCTGATAACGATTGTGTATACCTTGTTATATTATCTGGCTATATTTTGTAAAGCCAGATCTCAAGAACATTTTGACTGAGCATTTGTGACGCCTTACTACTTTATCTTACATATTCTCTATTACTGCTTCTTGATTGAATGATTGAGACAATAGATGTTGAGTAACCCTAGTGAGACTTTCATGTAGTATGCACCCCCTCGTCTTTTAGACAGCATTGATCGTATTATACGGTATTCATCTACCCGTAATACGTAGCTGGCTGAGTCATTCCCCCGCTCTCCGGTATTCTGGTTCTAGGACGTGACAGTGATCGTCGTAGGTGATGAGGTTGTCATGAACCTCTCATGTGATGACAATTCTTGGCTGGTGGACTCAGGTGCTTTAGCACACATATCTCACAATAGGACACTATTTGTCACTTACACAATAGACGACTGCGGAGTGTTGAAGATGGGCAATGTAGATATTTCGAAGGCATTTGCCATTGGAGATATACATTTGAGGATGAAGACGGGTGCAGTTCTTGTCCTTAAATATGTCTGTCATATCCCTGATATCCGTTTCAACCTGGTGTCGGTTGGAAGGTTGGATGACGAAGGTTTCTTCAATCTCTTTGAAAATGGTCAGTAGAAGCTTTTCAGAGGTTCGATGGTGATTGCCAGCGGAAGCAAGAAGTCCGGACTCTACTATATAGAGAGGAGCGCACAGGGGACAGAGGTGGTGAATGCAGTTAGTGATGCGTCTACCGAGTTATGGCACAGGCGGCTTGGCCATATTAGCGATAAGGAGATGAGCTACTTGCTGAACAGGAAGGTGATTCCAGGACTAAAGTCTACAAAACTGGAGAGATGCACGCACTATTTTACAGAAAAACAAAATATGGTGTCTTTCCAAAGTCATCCAAGTTCGAGGAAGCCGACGTTGCTCGAGTTGATTCACTCGGATGTCTGCGGTCCTATGAAGGTAAAATACATTAGTGGTGTTTCTTATTTTGTGACGTTTATTGATGATTGTTCCAGAAAGGTTTGGGTCGATGCCTTAAAGACCAAGGATTAGGTGCTGTCCACTTTCAAAAAGTTTCAGGAGACAGGCAAGAAGCTACTATGTGTTCGGTCCGACAATAGCGGCAAGTATATGTCACGCCCCGATTCCGTAGAATCGATAGTCGTCCCCCGGGCGTGATGCCGTACGAACCTAAGTTGCGATCGCACAAGGCATAGTCATAAGGTTATCCGAAACACAACATCAAATTAGAGTACACAGAGAAATTGAATGACACATTTGAAATAGAAATAGACTTTTTCATTGATGATAATAATACTTTACATAGACTCCTTTACAATCATTGCCGCGCGGGCTACAACATGACTCGACTTACAAAATAAACGCCGATGAGATAGTCGTTCCATACATTACATCCCCTTTTTACAAGCAAAATATAACATCTTTCCACCTGCTATCGAGGCGAGTCGAGCCGCCATCTTCTTTTGGACTGAGTGCGGGTCTTCTTCAAAAGGAATCCAGAAAACAAGCCTTTACACGCGGACGAGGCTTCAAAAGGGTTCACTTCGCCTTGATCTTTCAAGTGGCACGCCCTTCGTAGTTCGGGGTACCTGCATGGAGAGCGAGGATCAGTATATTACACTTTGTACTGGTGCATGGCTATTTAAGTTCCAAGCTCTCATTTGGTTGAATGAGTTTATATGACTTAGTTCATGAATGTTTCTAACCATCCTAATGAATTTCAAGCGAGAATGACAAGCATAATGTAATTTACTTCGGAACTTACCCCCGGCGGACCGTGCCGCGCCTTTAAGACTTACAATGTTCTTCCCTGTCAGTTGTTATCATTTTCGTATGCAAATTTGTGTTTGTGAAGGTCACTGGCATCACAAGCCATATTTGGACTATAGCTGGGTTAGACGGCGACACTTTCAGCGTGGGTAGTGAGCCCCACTGCAAGTTCTCCCGACTAACCATATTTTTTGCTTTCGTCGAGCACAGCTATCTTTTACTTCCTCCTAGGCCGAAACGATACCGTGTCTCGGGGTATCGCTCGAGGAAGCCGTTCCTCGTGCACGAGTTGTCCAATGACCGTACAAAGATAATTCTTTTTAGTTATGAAGATATTGCCTACATTCTCTTTGAAACTTGTTCATTTTCATCGTGTTCGTGCCCTTGCATTCATTGTTTTATCCGCAACAACACTATCAATTTGCCTAAGGGGTCGAGAAGAGAAGGGTCAGCCACTCACCTTGAGTTTACTTCGGCGAGAGAACTTGTTGGTCGCGCTAGACGTCGTCTACGCGATTACCTGAAATCGCACAAGCAACCGATTAGAACACTGCATTATTCAAGGAGTTCGATAGGAAATGCGAGTTCGAAACGTAAGCCATGAAAACCATCGAAAACATTCACGAAAACGCATTCAGAAAACAAAGCCAAAACCAACGCAAGCGGCGTGAAAAGCAGAGCAACGGGAGGTCTCTCCCGACTCAGCCGCAGAGTCAATCCTCGAGGCGCAGCCCGCTGAATATGGGACTTGGTTCCGAAGAAGACATTCCATAACGAGGAATGGGTCTTAATTCAACCGTTCCCGTTCGATCGACTCGGCCGATCCCGACCTATCGGTCCCGACCGAATCGATAGCGACAGTGTTCCTTTCTCGCGCACCCCGTGGACAGAGTACGGGGCACGATGTAGGGACGGGGCACTATACCATAACCAACTAACAAAAAGTTTCGTCCTCGAAACTTAAAATAGAACCTACCTCTACAAGAACAATGAAGGGAACTTTTCCTTCATTTCTGACTCAAGCTCCCATGTCGACTCTTCGACCGAATGGTTTCTCCAGAGGACGCGGACAAGTGGAATAGCACGGTTGCGGAGAAGTTTATCCTTGCGCTCCAAGATTTGCACCGGCTCTTCGACATATGATAAGTCCGCCTTCAGGTCCAGCTTATCCAAATCTACCACATGCCCCGGATCGTGCACGTACTTCCGTAATTGCGAGATGTGGAAGACGTCATGTACCTCTGACAATGCAGGCGGCAAGGCAATTTGGTAAGCTACCGGGGCGACTCGCTTCAATATTTCGAACGGACCAACAAATCTTGGGCTCAACTTTCCTTTCGCACCGAACCGGGAAACTCCACGCATAGGCATCACCTTCAGGAATACATGGTCACCTTCCGAGAACTCGAGGGGGCGTCGGTGCGTGTCGGCATAGCTTTTCTGCCGGCTTTGTGCTATCTTCAATCTTTCTCGTATCAACTTGACCTTCTGCACAGTCTGCTCCACCAGCTCCGGACCAAGTATCTGTCGTTCCCCGACTTCATCCCAGCAAATGGGCGATCTACACTTCCGGCCGTACAAAGCTTCATACGGCGCCATTTGGATGCTGGACTGATAGCTGTTGTTGTATGCAAACTCGGTCAGCGGTAGATGGACGTCCCAACTTGACTTCAAGTCGATCGCACAGAGTCGCAACATGTCTTCGAGAATTTGGTTCACCCGCTCTGTTTGGCCGTCAGTCTGAGGATGATAAGCTGAGCTGAACTTCAACTTGGTCCCCAGCGCTGAATGTAGACTACTCCAGAAGCGCGCTACGAACCGTCCATCCCGATCCGAGACGATAGAAACTGGGACCCCGTGCAGCCGAACTATTTCATCAAGATATATCTGAGCAAGGCGGTCGACGCTCCAAGTAACTTTGATGGCGATAAAGTGCGCTGACTTGGTTAGTCGATCGACGATGACCCAGACGGCGTCGTTCCCCGCGGCGTCCTCGGCAAGCCAACAACGAAGTCCATAGTGATGTGATCCCATTTCCATTCTGGAATGGCAAGGTTCTGCATCTCCCCGCCCGGTCGCTGATGCTCGGCTTTGACTTGCTGACAGGCCATACATTTTGACACAAAGAGCGCTACGTCCCTCTTCATGCCGTGCCACCAAAAGACAACGCGGAGGTCCTTATACATCTTGGTGCTGCCAGGATGCAAAGAATATTTTGCATAGTGCGCCTCCGTCATTATCTCCTTTCTAAGTTCTACGTCGTCCGGTACGCATAGCCGTCCCTTCACGCACAACACTCCCGACTCGTCCTCTGCAAAGTCGGACGCTTTTCCTGTCGATATCAGCTTCCGCATCTTCTCCAGGTAGGGGTCGTCCTTCTGTGCAGACTTGATCCTCTCCAGTAGGCTCGGTTCCACCCGCAGTTGCGCCAGTTTCACGTCTCTGAAACGAACTCGAAGCTCGATGCCCATTCCTTCCAAGTCACGCAGCAGTCGATCGTTGATGCATAATGAAGCTAAGTACTTTCGGCTCAGCGCATCCGCTACCACATTTCCCTTGCCCGACGTGTAGTCGATCGATAAGTCATAGTCTTTGATTAGTTCGAGCCATCGCCTCTGCCGCAAATTCAGTTCTTTCTGGGTGAAGAGATACTTGAGGCTTTTGTGGTCCGTATAAATCCTGCACGCCACGCCATAGCGATAGTGACGCCACAGCTTCAACGCGAACACAATTGCCGCTAGTTCTAGGTCGTGCATGGGGTAGTTCTTCTCGTGCGACTTCAACTGCCGGGAAGCAAAAGATATCACCTTATCCCGCTGCATGGGCACACACCCCAAGCCCTGGCCAGAAGCATCGCTGAAGATTTGAAATCCCTTCGTCCCTTCAGGAAGAGCAAGTATCGGGGCCGAAACGAGCCGTTGTTTGAGCTCCTGGAAGGAAGCTTCACAGTCGTCTGACCACTTGAATGCGACTCCTTTCTGGGTGAGGCGAGTCAACGACGATGCAATCTTCGCGAAGACCTTCACGAAGCGTCGGTAGTATCCCGCCAAGCCTAGGAAGCTTCGAATTTCGCTAACTGATGCGGGCCGTTTCCAATCAGCAACTGCCTCGACTTTCTTCGGATCGACCGCGATGCCCGCGGCGGAGATGATGTGCCCAAGGAATGAGACGCTGTCCAGCCAGAACTTGCACTTGCTCATCTTTGCATACAACTGATTCTCTCGAAGGGTTTGGAGTACCGTCCGCAGATGCTCTGCATGTTGCGCTCGATCCTTCGAGTAGACGAGGATGTCGTCGATGAAGACTACTACGAACTTGTCAACGAACGGACGGAACACCCGATTCATTAGGTCCATGAAGACGACAGGGGCGTTTGTCAGACCGAACGGCATTACCAAGAACTCGTAGTGGCCATAACGAGTGCGGAAGGCAGACTTCGGCACGTCATCTGGCTTGACTTTGAGTTGGTGATAACCCGATCGCAGATCAATCTTCGAAAACACCGTTGCACCTTGGAGCTGGTCGAACAAGTCATCGATACGGGGCAGGGGGTATTTGTTTCGGACGGTGGCTTTGTTCAATTCCCGATAGTCGATGCAGAGCCGCATCGATCCATCCTTCTTCTTCACGAATAGCACGGGCGCACCCCACGGCGAGACACTCGGACGGATAAACCCTCTGTCGAGCAATTCCTGAAGTTGTGCCTTCAATTCTTTCAATTCTGCAGGGGCCATTCTGTACGGAGGCTTCGAGATCGGCCGGGTGTCGGGGAATATATCGATGGTGAACTCTATTTCTCGATCGGGCGGCATGCCGGGTAGCTCGTCCGGGAACACGTCTGGGAATTCTGCCACAACGTCGGTCTGACCCGCGTTTGCACCATCCTGTCGCATGTCTCGAACGGAAGCTAGATAGCCTTCGCACCCGGAATGTAGCATCCGTCGAGCAGATATTGCGGAGATCACCATGCAGGTCGGCGACGCCTCACCACACGAGTAGCAGAATTCAGGCACTCCAGGTATGCGGAATGTGACCCTCTTTTCAGCACAGTCTATGGTTGCGTTGCACGGCCCGAGCCAATCTATTCCCAGAATGATGTCAAAGTCCTTCATGTCTAGAACTATCACATCCAGACCGATCTTTTGACCGTCGATACAGATAATTTTGCCGGCGCAAGCTAAGTTTGTGAGAATTGGTGTGCCCGAAGGCGTGCTTACGCTAAGGTCGAGATCTAATGATATTACAGGGAATTTGTGCTCGGCGGCAAAGTCCGCCGATATAAAACTATGTGAAGCACCTGAATCAAATAACACACGAGCAGGCACATTATTGAATTTTAGTATACCTGACACTACGGTATCTGACGCCAGTGCTTCGTCTCGAGTCATGGCGTAGACGCGGCCCTGAGTGTTGGGGCGACGATCTTGGCCATATTGCAGTGCAGGTTGAGTGGGCGGAGGAGGTCGAGGAACTGGGCCTCGATTTTGATGATTTGATTGTGGCAGCGCATCTTGTCGTTGCGGTTGGGAACGACAATCTTTAGCATAGTGTCCTTTTTTCCCGCAAGAGTGACAGTCGATGTTCAGGGTACGGCACTCGCTGGCATCGTGTCCGACGTAATTACATTTTGTGCAACGAGACCTAGTGCTTTGTCCTTGGTAGCCCCCGTTGTTCGGACGCTTTGCTGTGTGGTTGTTGCCTCCCGTATAGCTAGGACGTTTGTGATTTGAGTGGCGCACAACGTCGTCAGCACCGGAAGGATGCAGTTTCTCAAGGCGGAGCGCGTGATTCAGAGCCTCGCCCACGATCTTGTACTCCGGGACCCCGACATGTGCACCGATAGAGTGTCACAGACCCACTTCGAACCGTCGCACGCGGCACTCCTCTGTAGGCAGAAACGCACTAGCAAACTTTGACAACTTGTTGAATTCTGCGGCGTACTGTTCTACTGTCCGATTTCCCTGCCTCAACTACATGAATTCATTCTCCTTCGCATGACAAACGGCTGACGGAAGGTACTCGACTTCAAAGGCTTTGCGGAACGTGGCCCAAGAGATCGGCGCTGAGTTGTTGTCGCGTCGGATCGCTCGCTTATGCACGGCCCACCAGTCGTGCGCGTTCAACCGTAGCTGAAGTTGTGCGTAGGCAACTTGCTTGGATTCTTCAATGCCGAGCAGCTCGAAGTGATCTTCCAGCTCTTCCAACCAGTCGATTGCCATGGAGGGACCCTCGGTGCCGCTGAAGGAAGTGCGACACGCCTTCTTGAATTCTGACACTTCAAAGTTGTACTTTTTCAGTGCCGCTGGTTGATGCTCGGGCTCCACCGTGTCGACTTCAATGGGTTGGATCGTCGGCCCGGTGGCAGTAGGTGCGGTGACGGTAGGTGCAGTCACAGAATTTTCGTTGGCCGCCATTGTTTGGACGATCTGCTGCAGGGTAACCAGCTGCTTTTGTTGAAGTTTTGCGTGCACGTCGAAGCGAGCTTCGAACTGGGCCTGTCGTTCCTCTACCTGTTGATGCCGGTTCTCGGACTTGGTTTGCTGCGTCTCCATCATGCGCAGCATCCTTTCGATGGTATCGTTGGAAGGTCCGGCCCGCGGACGATGCGAACTACTAGAGCCGCTAGAAGCGCTCTGTTCTTGCTCGGCCGTGGGCTCCGTCACTTCTGCGATACGAAGGCAAACGCATCAGTCAGAAATTATTACGGACTCATTGTATGGAACAACTTATCTCATCGATGCGAGGTCAAAGGTTTGGAACTCTAGACGTGAGGCCAAAGGATGTAAAGCCGTACTCTGATACCATTATGTCATGCCCCGATTCCGTAGAATCGATAGTCGTCCCCCGGGCGTGATGTCGTACGAACCTAAGTTGTGATCGCACAAGGCATAGTCATAAGGTTATCCGAAACACAACATCAAATTAGAGTACGCAGAGAAATTGAATGACACATTTGAAATAGAAATAGACTTTTTCATTGATGATAATAATACTTTACATAGACTCCTTTACAATCATTGCCGCGCGGGCTACAACATGACTCGACTTACAAAATGAACGCCGATGAGATAGTCGTTCCATACATTACATCCCCTTTTTACAAGCAAAATATAACATCTTTCCACCTGCTATCGAGGCGAGTCGAGCCGCCATCTTCTTTTGGACTGAGTGCGGGTCTTCTTCAAAAGGAATCCAGAAAACAAGCCTGTACACGCGGACGAGGCTTCAAAAGGGTTCACTTCGCCTTGATCTTTCAAGTGGCACGCCCTTCGTAGTTCGGGGTACCTGCGTGGAGAGCGAGGATCAGTACATTACACTTTGTACTGGTGCGTGGCTATTTAGGTTCCAAGCTCTCATTTGGTTGAATGAGTTTATATGACTTAGTTCATGAATGTTTCTAACCATCCTAATGAATTTCAAGCGAGAATGACAAGCATAATGTAATTTACTTCGGAACTTACCCCCGGCAGACCGTGTCGCGCCTTTGAGACTTACAATGTTCTTTCCTGTCAGTTGTTATCATTTTCGTATGCAAATTTGTGTTCGTGAAGGTCACTGGCATCACAAGCCATATTTAGACTATAGCTGGGTTAGACGGCGACACTTTCAGCGCGGGTAGCGAGCCCCACTGCAAGTTCTCCCGACTAACCATATTTTTTGCTTTCGTCGAGCACAGCTATCTTTTACTTCCTCCTAGGCCGAAACGATCCCGTGTCTCGGGGTATCGCTCGAGGAAGCCGTTCCTCGTGCACGAGTTGTCCAATGACCGTGCAAAGATAATTCTTTTTAGTTATGAAGATATAGCCTACATTCTCTTTGAAACTTGTTCATTTTCATCGTGTTCGTGCCCTTGCATTCATTGTTTCATCTGCAACAACACTATCAATTTGCCTAAGGGGTCGAGAAGAGAAGGGTCAGCCACTCACCTTGAGTTTACTTCGGCGAGAGAACTTGTTGGTCGCGCTAGACGTCGCCTACGCGATTACCTGAAATCGCACAAGCAACCGATTAGAACGCTGCATTATTCAAGGAGTTCGATAGGAAATGCGAGTTCGAAACGTAAGCCATGAAAACCATCGAAAACATTCACGAAAATGCATTCAGAAAACAAAGCCAAAATCAACGCAAGTGGCGTGAAAAGCAGAGCAACGGGAGGTCTCTCCCGACTCAGCCGCAGAGTCAATCCTCGAGGCGCAGCTCGCTGAATATGGGACTTGGTTCCGAAGAAGACATTCCATAACGAGGAATGGGTCTTAATTCAACCGTTCCCGTTCGATCGACTCGGCCGATCCCGACCTATCGGTCCCGACCGAATCGATAGCGACAGTGTTCCTTTCTCATGCACCCCGTGGACAGAGTATGGGGCACGATGTAGGGACGGGGCACTACATATATTGGTCCATTTAATGCTTATTACAGAGAGCAAGGGATACGACACCAGAAGACTCCACCAAAGACACTGCAGCTCAATGGTGTAGCAGAGTGCATGAACAGGACGTTGATGGAGAGGGTACGATGTTTGCTGTCAGAAGCAAACTTGTTGGACAACTATTGGGGTGAGGCACTTTACATAGCTGCTTATCTTATTAATTTATCTCCTAGTGCTCCTTTGCAAGGTGATGTGCCTGATAAAGTATGGTACGACAAAGAGCCGTCATACAACCACCTGCGAGTGTTTGGTTGTAAGGCCTTCGTACATGTACCATAGGACGAGAGATCCAAGTTTGAGCCGAAGACGAGGCAATGTGTCTTTGTCGGCTACGGTCGTGATGAGTTTGGCTACAGACTCTACGACCCCGTAGAAAGAAAGCTCTACAGAAGTAGGGACCTGGTATTCGTCGAGGATTAAACCATGACCAACACTCAGGATTCCGAGATGCCTTCTGAGGCTGAGGAATTGTCTAAGTTAGAGTTATTTTGCTTCGGGCTGTTTCCAGAGGATATCGTAGAGGATCCAGTTATAGAAGAGCCAGTACATGGAGTTGCTCTCAACCTTGATCATCGGCCTGCTGATTGTGGTCAAGGTAACCCTCAGGAGGATGAGCATGCCGGAGAGATAGTTCCTGAAGGCGAGGAGGCTGTTGATATACAGCCAGCACCAGTGGTTCCGTTGAAGAGGAGCGACAGAGAGCGTCGACCATCTACGAGATACTCACCAGATGAGTATGTGCTATTGACTGACGGGGAGAGCCTGAAAGTTTTACAGAGGCTATGGACGACGAACATAAGCAGGAGTGGATGGAGGCTATGCAGGAGGAGAGGAGTTCCTTACAAGCCAACTCTACTTATGATCTAGTACGGTTGCCAAAGGGCAAGAAGGCTTTAAGAAATCGATGGGTGTTCAGAGTGAAGCAGATAGATGATGCTACTCGCCCTCGATACAAAGCGAGACTGGAAGTTAAAGGCTACAGTCAGCGGAAGGGCATAGATTATGATGAGATCTTTTCGCCAGTCATCAAACAGTCGTCTATTCGGGTTGTGCTAGCATTGGCAGCCAATTTTAACTTAGAGGTCAAGCAGATGGACGTAAAGACGACATTCCTCAACGGTGATCTTGAGGAGTTGTACATGGAGCAGCCAGAAGGATTCTGTGAGAAGGGTAAGTCACACTTGGTCTGCCGATTGAGGAAGAACTTTTATGGTTTGAAGCAGGCTCCGAGGCAGTGGTACAGGAAGTTTGAGTCGTTTATGGGGGAGCATGGTTATGCATGAACGACGTTGGATCACTATGTATTCGTCAGGTACTTTACCGAGGATGATTTTATCATTTTACTGCTTTATGTTGATGATATGCTACTAGGGGGTCGAAATGTCACTAGGATAGCGGAGTTGAAGCGCCAACTGGGCACAGCCTTCTCTATGAAGGATTTGGGCACAACGAAGACTATTCTGGGGATGGAGATCAGCCGAGAGAGAGTCCAAGTTGCTATACTTATCCCAAAATAAGTACATTCATCGGGTACTTCAGCGTTTCGGGATGGACGGGTCGAAGAAAGTGAGTAACCCCCTTGCGGCTCACTTTAAATTTACAGAGGAGTTGTGTCCATCTACCGAGGACGAGAAGGAAGATATGGAGCGGGTTCCATATGCTTCAGCTGTGGGGAGTCTCATGTATGCTATGGTGTGTACGAGGCCAGACATCGCTCACGCAGTTGGCACAGTTAGCAAGTATCTTTCCAATCCAGGAAGGGTACATTAGAGTACGGCCAAGTGGATCCTACGATACCTTCAGGGAACTGCCGATTGGAGACTTTCTTTTGGTGGTGACGAGCCGAAGCTGGTTGGGTATACCGACGCTGATATGGTTGGAGATGTAGACACGAGGCAATCGACTTCGGGCTATGTGATGATGTTTGCTGGGGGAGCGGTATCGTGACAATCGTGGTTGCAGAAGTGTGTTACATTGTCAACGACAGAGACATAGTACATTACGACGACGGAGGCTTACAAAGAGTTGTTGTGGATGAAGAAGTTGCTGCAGGAAGTGGGGCTAAAGCAAAAGCAGTATATTTTGCTTTACAATAGCCAGAGTGCCATTCACCTTATGAAGAACCAGACATTTCATAGTCGGTCCAAGCACATTGAGACTCGGTATCATTGGATACGGGATGTGGTTGAGAAGAAGGACGCGACACTTGAGAAGGTCCATACTGATGACAATGGAGCGGACATGCTCACGAAGGGTCTACCAAGGGAGAAGTTTGAGTACTGCAGGCAGATCGTCGGGATGACGAGTTCCTCCACCTAGTTGGGAAGGGGGAGATTTGTTGGAGTGGGTGGGATTTCCAACCTATGTGGAGAATATTTCGGAGTACGACGAGCGCCATCCGTGTGTCAGAGAAGCTCGGGGAGTTCATCGATCCTATTTTGGAACATATATGGTAAGGAAATATATGATTGGATTTTTATATTTACTTTGATCAGATATTTATGATTGGATCCTTTATATAGTAGCTTTCCATATAATTGGGCTTCCAATTATGGCAAGCCAATTATGATTGGATTTTTATTAAATATATGATTGATGCATATTAGAAGTTTCCATATATATTGGCCTTCCATGTATATATTACCAAGGGCTTATAAAAGGGTGATGCATGCTAGTTGAAAATCATCTCAAAAAAGAAAACAAAAGTGTTTTACAATCTTTGAGAGAGAGGGAGGATTGAGGACTATTGTGAAGGAGAGATCGCTTCGAATAATTTTTCGACATCTCTTGTTCTTCGGAGTCCGTAATTACATTTTCTTCTTTCAAGTGAGTTGTGGTGATCCGTGTTGGATCGGGAGGAGCTTGTAGAGGGTGTATTCTCTTTATTCCATTAGTAGAGGTTCTTCAGGGTTGGATTCCGATCGTTTCGTGGTTTTTTTTGCAAGGTTTTCCACGTAAAAAATCTTTGTGTCAGCGATTGTGTTTGGCATTTTTTGGTTTGTGTACTTTTGCTCGGTTCTCTCGCAGGACTTTCTGGTTTGAGGGAACGGTTTCCGTGCTTCGTTTCCAACATAACCAACACTTCTGATGAGTGTGCCTAATATTTATTAGAAATCTACAAGGTTCTTACCAAAAATTTATAGGATTCTTTGTCGCAACAGTTTAGAACATGATTGAAACCCCAAAGCTTATGCGATGAGTGTGTCAAAAGAGCATCTTCAAAGGTTGTATTTTGAATTATCTAAAGGAGTACATAAGTATTAGGGGTCACTTAGGTAGTAAGCACTTACATTTAAGTAATCCTTTAGTAATTATTTATTAATATTTTATAAAAATTATATTAGTTTTTTAATTAATATAATTTTAGGGGGGGTCATTTAGAGACTATCTGAAGTCAGGGCGGGCCCATGCCCAGGGCGACCGCCCAGGGTTCACGAACCAAGATGACCCTATATATATATATATATATATATATATATATATATATATATATATATATATATATATATATATATATATATAGAGAGAGAGAGAGAGAGAGAGAGAGAGAGAGAAAGAGAGAGAGAGAAAGAATAAGGGAGGTTAGGGTGCCACCTCACGGGAGAGGGTATCTACTTGTCACCCTCCAATGCTATCATTATGCACATGGGTACATGATGATAGCATGTGGGGGGTAACAAGTAGACACCCTCCATAGGGTGGCACCTCACCTCCCTCATCCTATATATATATAATTTTGTAATATTAAATATTATTGTTCATACAATATAATGTAATAACCTGTCTAGTGTAGTTGGTTTTCAGTTAAACCTTCTATATAAAAGGATATTGGTTCAAGGCCTTAATGTCCTTGTTTGTTTTGTTTAATTCTAAAACGAATTTTTCATTTTTTTTAAGAAGTCGCACCATTTTAATTTTTGTCCTGGTCACCCAAAAACTCTGGACCGATCTTGTGTGAAGTTAGGAGGTCACTTAGGTAATTTTTGGAACCAATTTTGTGTTTTTTGTTTTCTTGCACCCACTACCAAAACTAAACTAGGTAAGGGATGATCACTTAGGCTATCTCCAACCCAAATATTCAATCACCTAATTGAGGCAAAACAATCCCCAATCCACCCTCAATTTGAGGAAAGTTCTTTAAAATTTCGAGGGGAAGGGTTGTTCGATCTTCAAATTTGAAAAAAAGAGAGAAAATCCTCAAGTTTGAGTATCCATCATCTATGACTATTTACCCTTCAAATTGTAATTAATTACTAACATATCATACATATGATAAACACTAAACTAAATTTACTAACCATATTTTTTAATCTATAAGCATAAATAATATAATAATTATATCATTAAAAAGTTCTTGTTGAGATTTTTCAATAGAATCTAATATTGAATATATTTGTTTTTTATTTATTATATTCTTTTGATTGACAAAATAATTTTTAAATAATTTGACAGAAATTAGTAGAATAACATGATTTTTTTTAAATTAAAATACATGGACTTAAAAAATATAAACAAGTACATTGAGATTTAAAATAACACCAATAACAACAACGTTGAAATTAAAAAATCTAAACGCTACAACAACATTGAAATTAAAAAAGTTTAAAACGTTACAACAACATTAAAATTAAAACAGTCTAAACACTTTTAGAACGATGGTAAGGCATTCCTATTTTCATTGTATCCTCCTTAAAGGGAACCAAATATACTAAAATTAGTAGTATCGAAGTCATCAGATGGCCCACCTTAAAAATATCCTGATGTATTAAAATTTACCGTAAGAAATGTCAGGAGATGAGTGTCGAGCCTGATTATTATGAGCCATTTCTTCCATAATTTTATTTTTCATAGATTCCCAATATTTACGTTTATTTGTATTTTTGAAGGAATCTCAATCTAACATTATAATTTTTATTTATGTTCGTAAATCTCGTGAGGTTGGGCTCCTTTGTATGGTAGATATTAAGTCAACTGATTTTTCCGAGTTGTTTTGATTGTAGGACTCCATCAACTTTTGTTGTTTTTCGATGAGCTCGACATGATTTTTCCTATAAATTTTTATTAGCGTCCTCCACGTTGCGATTGATCATTATATGGCCATGAATCGAGCCTCCGTGAGTTGGCTCATCGTCGTAACTACAATTAATATATAGAGAAATTAGGAGGTTGTTACCAGCAGCTAAACGAAATATCATATCCGCTGGGTGCTTGATAGTTGCAATTTTATTTACAATGTAATCAGTTCCTTATCTTCATTAGATAAGCTAGATGAAGATAGTACACGAGATGGACCGGCTCCAAAATTTAGTTGTTGAAGAAATATGGTAGGAAATAATGTAAGTAATTTGGGTGATGAAGTGGATGGTGAAATGAGTGGTGGTATGTAAATTGTTTATAGGAAAAAGCTAGTGGGATTAGAGAAAGACTAATTTAAAAAGTTAGTGCATTATTTTATGTATAAATATTATAAAATAATATTAATAATATTAAATAATATAAATAATATAAAATAAAATAATATTATCTTGCTAAATAATATTAATAATATAACATTAATGTATATGATTATATTAAATAATTGTAAATAAATGAATTTATGTAGAAATAAACAATATTTGTTTATTATTTGAGGACTGATGGGTTGGACTGGTAAAATTTTGAGGATGACATAATATGAAAATATTCTGTTTGGAGTCCTCAAATTGCAGAAAATTTTGAGAATAGATTGGAGATTGCCTTAGGCATGCTCTAATATTACCATTTTTAGAATATCAATAGTAAGGTTCATTATAATTTCTAGATTCATAATGTAGCAGCTCATTTTTTAGAATAGTAAGGCTCAATTAGATTCACATGATAATCATGTCCCAGCCACATGAGTTGTAGTCTGGGTCTCTAAATTTCTACATTCAGAATGTAGGAACTTATTTTATAGAATAGTAAGACTAAATTTGGAGCGTCAATTTCTAGATTCTAAATTTTATATTATTATTTTTTTAAAATGAAAGAAGGATGGCACCTGGATCTATTTCTACTCATCTCGTATGGACCAAAAGATTTTTTTTACTATTCTCATACAAATCCAACCTATTATATATTTATTTTTTTTATTATAAATTTGGATTAAAATGTATTTTTAAACTTCATCTACTATTAATGCTCTTTTAACATAACATAGCATAGGAAGATGTTTATGTAGCTTTAGTAAGATGTTTATGTAGCTTCTTTGTGCATCAATGAAGAAGAAGTGTGTTAAAACACACTAAAATTTACTGAAATAGTTGACCTAATTGGTTGATATTTCAAATATGAGGTTTTGTTTTTTACTTTTCCAAAACATATGTTGTCTTGCATCTAGGAATGACAACATGAACAGAGCAGTGCTCATGGTTGAAGTTCGACTAGAGAAACTCAAATAGGAACTCAAGATTATAATTTTTATTATAATTATGACATGTGGATCTTTTTATTTATTTAAGTTCTTAGTTTTTTTCTGTTTAGTTTAAAAAAATATGAGATGAGATGTGTTTAATCCAACAGTTTTTTATTGATAAGTTTTAAAAATTAGAAACTCATGAGTTACTTAGGCCATCTCCAATGAGATTGTCTATCTCCCCTATTTCTATGGTAGAAATCCTCCTCAGTAAAAAATTACCTCACAGCCATGATTTCTATTCCAATTTTTATACTATGTGGCGGTGACATAGGATGATAAATTTCTATGAGAATTTCTTCATGTACTTACTCTAATATAAATTTTTTTTATCTCTCGTAGCAATTAATATTTGACGCTATGTCATTAAATTGTCATTTTATTTTTTGTCACGAAGGATTGAAATGGAGAATCATTGAAGTTGTGTGTGTGTGTGTGCGCAATTTCTATATAAAAACTTTACCAACTAGGATAGGAATTTTCTTAAAGTACAATGACAAGAATGATAGAAACTTAATTTTAGAAATCCCCATTGGAATGGGGTTCTATCTCCCATATTTCTATTTAAATATATTCTTTTGAAAAACACATCCTAATGGATATTTTTATAACAATTTATATCTTATGTGGCGGTGATGTATCCCAATGAAGATTTCTATAACTATTTCTATCTTATGTTGCGGTGATGTAGGATGGATAGTTTATATGAGGGTTTCAACATGTAGAAACTCTCATAGAAATTCAACATCTCTCATACCAATTAATATTGGGCCACACGTCATTAAATTGATTCTTTTACTTGTTGCCACAGATGAAAATGGAGAACCATTGGAGAGTATCTTTTTTGTGTGTGCAATTTTTATATAGAAACTTTACCAACTAGGATAGAAATTTCCTCAAAGTACAATGATAAGTAGGATAAAAACTCAATTTTAGAAATTCCTAAGCCAGCTTCAATGGGATTTCTATCTCCCCTATTTATATGGTAGATACCTATTTTAGAAAAAATTTCTCCCAATCAAGATTTCTATCCCAATTTATATTATATGTGGCGTTGATGTAAATTTGAGAGTTTCTATGAAGGTTTGTACATATAGAAACTCTCATAAAATTTTTAATTTCATAACAATTAATATTAGACCCATGTTATTAAATTGATCATTTTATTTGTTGTCACGTATGATAGAGATGAAGAACCATTATAGAGTATTTTTGTGTGTACAAATTTCTATTAGTGAACTTTACCAACTAGGATAGAAGTTTCTTAAAGTACACTAACAAGTAGGATAAAAACTCACTTCTAGAAGTCCCATTGGAGTCCAATCCTAAATGCAGGATAGAAATTTTCATTAGACTATATATAGAAACTTTCATGTACATTATTGCATAGGATAAAAATTGAAATAAAAATTATGGGTGATGAAGTTTTTTTAATAGAAAATTTAATACATTGGGATGAAATTAGCTTTATTTATGCAGAAGAGAAGGAGTTTACAATATTTACATGGAGAGGAATGAAGATCCATCTTAGATGAAGTAATCCTATTAAAAAAAAAAAACAATCTTAGATGACGTCCAATATTTTTTGGGACTTAGTGCCATCTCAGATGGTGCCTACTTTTTTTTCTTTTTCTTTTTTCTAAATAGTCTGGTGCGGTGCCATCTTAGATGACGCCCAAAGTTTTTTTTTGGTCAATTTTTTTCCAATATTAGATTTGAAAAAATTTGTAAGAACTTATCTGAAGTTATTTTAATATTTTTTTGAAAAAATTATCTACGATCTCAAATTAAATCTAAATATTTAGAAAAATATTTGAGATATTAAATTATTTTTTTAACTTACCTCTAAGTTGTTTGTCTAATATTAGATTTAAACAAATATCTAAGATTTGAAAAAAAATAAAGATAAAATTGTATATAAGGCGTTAAAATTATTTATAGATGAGAAAATAAACTATCATGAATTTATTTTTGGGCGCCATCACTCATGGCGCCCAATTCTCTTTTATGTAAATTTAGGAAGAAAAAATTCCTCTTCTACGTAAATTCTTATTTTTTTCTAACACTATATATGACCCCAGACTATTTTAAAAACATAAGCGCCATCTGAGATTGGGCGCTATTTAAAATGGTATCCCATCCCTCTACATTTAAATATCCTAAAATTTTCTTCTTCTATGTAAATACAGTTTAATTTTATACCTCTGCATGCATTTTTTTAAAAAAATAAATGGTTACCACAGAAATAGGGGAAATAAAAATCCCATTGGAAATGGAAACCAACATTGGAGATGGCCAGGCCTCGTTTGGTCCGCGGAATCATCGGGTTATGAAAGAAAATTGATTACATTCCTATGTTTGGGTGCCAAAGGAATTGATGAGAAAGAAAAATAATTTTCAATGGAAGAAAAATTAAGGGGAAAGTGATTTCATGCATTCAAGTAAGTAATAATTTTTTCACATTGAAATATTCACTTTCTTTTCCATTTTTTTAGCATTTCTAAATATCGAAAAAAATAAATAAAAATTAAAATTTTAAAAGGGTGTTGCTATTAGTACTCCTAAAATGTCATTCGACACTCCTCTTTATTTTTTAAGATTCGAATTCCAAATATACTCCTACATTAAATATGACATTAATTTATGTATGCATGGAGAGAGGAGTGTAGGATGACACTTTAAGAGTGTCAATAATATTAATGCAGGACAAATCTGGAATTTAAATGTTAAAAAATTAAAGAGAAGTGCCGAATGACATTTTAGGAGTGCTAACAGTAGCACCCTTTTAAAAAAATGACAAAAATTAATTTCCTTTTCGTTTCTTTTCTTTCCATTATGCGAACCAAATGAGGCCTTAGGATTTTTTTGCTCTTGATTAGTACTTAATAGTATAGTCTGGAAAAGAAGAAAATATTATACGGTAACTGGTAGAAAAGAAGAAAAAATTATAAGAGAAATTTTGACTTGGCCCCCACTTTATGTACCATATTTTAAGGTGCACCCCACAGTTTTACAAAAATGTACATGTCCTTCCACTTTGGACGAAAACCGTTCAGAACGGACGTTCAACAACTTTGACCTAAAAAATTGACGAAAATACCCCTCATTCTTCCTTATCTAAAAATTATACACCCTCCCCCTTTTACACCCTCCCCCCTTCCCCACCGTTACTGCCCCCTCGCCTCCCCGCCGTCACCCCCTTCTCCCCCGCCACTGCCCCCCTCCCCTCCGCGCACTACAAGAAAAAAACCCTTTTAAAACGTTCCATCTACAATACTTCCTGAAAACGTTGTAAATATGTAGGGTCTTCTACAACCTTTATTTTAAAAACATTATGAAATACAGGTGCAAACAACGTTTTATATTCTTACGTTAAGACTTCTACAATGGTCATTCATAAAAGTTGTGTATTGTCTTCAACAACATTTTATAAACATTGTAACATTTATTAATTTTGACAACATTTATTTAATGTTGTCCAAGTTATTTTATTTTCACAATGTATTTAAAAATTGTAAAAATGTCATGTTCAACAACGTTTATCAACTGTTGTAATTTTTTTTATGTTTCACGATATTTGTTCGATGTTGTAAAAATAATTTTTTTTACCACTGTATATAAACGTTGTGTATGTAATGTCATTTTACAATGTTTACAAAACATTGCAAAAAGGTATTGAACAACTTTTATAAAATGTTGTAAAAGATATGTATTTTATGATGTTTAGACAATGTTGTAAATATATCTTAATATTTGAAATATTGGTCTCATTAGGTCGACATCTCACTTGTTAGCATCTTTTGATTAAATGGATATGTAACAACCTGAATCACATCCCTTCCCCGGTTTCGAATGACAAGCCTAATTTATCAGTTTCTTGCACAAATTCCTTCCATGTCTTCTTGCTCATCCTAATATTCATTGTTGTAAAAATCATGACTACTCCACCTTTATTCTACTCTATAAAATGCTGCTTTAACTTAGGCTATGTCATATATTCAATTAATGAATTATTCATTAAAAATATCTAACAACTATTCGAATTTTAAGCATAATCGTTGAGATAAATAAGTTTTCTTTATTTATATGCTTTTACAACTTATATACTTTTAAATGCTAAAGCTATAAACCTCTTCGACCGCGAGGAGCTTAAGAAGGAAGTATGGGATCTGAAAAGAGATAACATTATGCTAAATATATTTTTGATATTTGTACTATAAATTTTGCTGGATCTCAATCATGATCTCCTCAGGTTGATTCAAAATTTATGTTCTAGTATTGATAGACGTAGGGCGGCCATGGCCCAGGACGGCCAGGACGACCGCGCAGGGCCCACGGATCATGAGGGTCCAAGAAATAGTTTAAACATAAATATGTTAATAATTTTATATCCAAGTTAGAAATTTTATGTACCATGGGGCCCTTCTTTACAAAAATTATTGTGGTGTAGTAATTAGTTTGTTAGACTTGTATACTAAAGGTCCATTGTTCAAATCTTTGTAGTAACTTATTATTTTATTTAATTTTATTTACTTTTTTTAATATTTTTTCATCTTCTATGGGTGCCTTATTTTGAAAATTTGTGCAGGGCCCCTATGAGCTCAGGGCCGGCCCTAGGCAGACGTAAAAAGTTAATATGCAAATATCTTATTGCCTATAAAGTGTATACAAGGATTGGAGCTTTTAGTCATATCAATTTGTTTAATTCCCTTTTTGAATTTATTTTAAGATCTTATAAGTAAATCAACTAAATTATTTCAAGAATTTGTTAAAAAAATAACTCAAAAATTTGTTCTATAACAACTTTGGACTTTTAGCAGACATGATATGTCTTTTGTATTTTGCAATAGATTGATTGTTATATTCCTAACTGATCCAACATGATACAATATATTGTTCATTACACAGGTGGTAATTACTAGGGGTGAGCTTTCGGTTTATTCGGTTTCAACCGACCTGAAATAGTCAAAACAGAATAAACTAAAATTCTAAAAATCTAAAACCGAAATCGAATCATAAGTAGCCAAAATCAAAACCGAATCGAACCAAACAGAATAATCAAATCGGTTTATTCGATTTGTTCGGTTGGAATATTTCTAATATTTAATTGATTGGATCCAATGTTAGGATCATAGTTAAATTATATTAAAAATTAGGCTTAATTGCACTTTGATACCCTCAACTATTCCGCTTTTTCAAGTTGATACCTCAACTATTTTTTTTTCAACTTGATACCATAAATTTTTTTGGACAATAATGCCCTTACCCAAAAATTAAAACTACCACTCAACCCCTTCCCTCTCCCCTCCTCCAGCGCCCCCCCTTCCGGCCAGCACCCCGACCCCTCCCCTCTCCCCGCCGCCCCGACCGCACCCTCCGCCACCCCGACCACACCCTCCGCCACCCCGACCGCCCCCACCTTCCCCCTCCGCCCCCCGCTCCCCTCCACCCTCCGGCCACCCGTACCCCCTCCCTCTCCTGCTGCCCTCCATTTCCGACTCCACCATCGCCGGAGAGGGAGGGGGGGTGGTCGCCGCCGCGGGAGGGGGGGAGGTGGTCGCCGAAGAGGGGGGGTCGCCGTCGCGGGAGGTGTCACGACCCGCACCCGCTAAAAGGGCACGTGACGCGACAACGCCCAGCCCTCACCGAAAAATCGGCGTGGAACGCTGCGGATTTTTCTACTTCTAAACAGTTTATATATATAACAAAAACCTGTCGAGAATATGGTCAACTCCGAACGGAGGACAAGCAATGAATATATATACGAGTACTCAATCACGACTCTAAGATAACAAAGTAAATACTGAAAGATAAAGATAACAAGACGATAATAAAATAATAACCTGTCAAGTCCAACACAAGAATATATACAGTCCAAGTCTCTAATACAGTCCATAATAAAAACAGTCTCAAAAGTAGCTGGAGACAAAGTCCAGTACAAAAGACCTACTCTAACTAAGCAAGGGGTTAGGTCTCGCCAGGCGGAGCTAAGCCCTGCTGGACCAAAGTCTCCAGGTCTAGGCCCACTACGTCATCCGGACCGTAGTAGGTAGAATAGTCTCCCTCGTCTGCATCTGTAATATTTTCAACATATCCTGTCAGGATGGAACGAGTACAATCTACTAACAACAGTTCACAAGATATGACAAAAGCTATAAGACTGTAAATAGAGAGTATACACAAGAAAATCATAGAATGTACATGCGAGTATCATGGCAAGGTAAGCTGTAAAACTAGAGCTAGAACAAGGCAAGTAAACTGATCATGGCATGTACAAGAATCAAGAATCATACATCTAGGTGTGTGAATACTAGCTACAACATGTGGCCGGATTGGGTCTGCACAAGGTTATGATCAGCCAATCCCACGTGGAGTGTAGGATTGGTAGCATTCAAGGTCTACAAGAATAAACAAGGTGGGTAATGACCACACATCTACACTAGTACTCCCCGTCCCCGACTGGTAGAGTAGATCCAAGCAAGACACGTTATGACACGGGATTCTACGAGAAGGGAGCAAGTCTTCTCGAGAATCGGTGTCCATATACTGCACAAGAACTACAAGGGGGCTTGCACAAGATATACCAAGATAACGAGGAATAACATCTCATGTCGGGATCCATGAATACCAATCCGTGTGACCAATGTGTCGAGAACAAGCATATCCACACTAATTACATAAATCATAACAATTATTATAAATTGGAAAAGTGTCAGAGAATGTACTCGCCAGAAATATGATATGGTACGTCAACCGGAGCAAATGCAGCTTCTCGAGGACCTATAGAGAACAAGACGTATCAATACTATACTTAGGAAATAAAGTCAAATCAATTTGAATCCTATTAGGTCATTCTAGGTCAAGGCATGTCAAACTAGGTTGTACGGGGTCAACCTAAGTCATATTAGGTCTAACTGGGTCAAACTGGGTCAATGCAAGTCAAACGGAATCAATCGGGATTGATTTGAGTCAACAGTTGACTTTTTGGTCAACCGGTCAACTCTGGTCAACCGTGGTCAACTATGGTCAACCCTAGGTCAACTCTAGGTCACTGGTGACTAATAGTTGACTTTCGGTCAATTGCACAAGTCTAATGGAATTTGGAACTAAATTGGGTAAAGTGTTGACCCATAGTTGACTTTCGGCCTAAAAAGTCAACCGTGGTCAACCGGGATCAAGACTAGGTCTAGACGGCTATTTCTATCCATTACCAACCTCTACAACCAATATCCAAGTCCATCTTGGACTTCGAAACTCATTTCTTGGCCATAGGCCAAATTCCTATTTTACCCTTAAAAAGGGCAAAATTCCTACTTCGGCGACTAGCTAGTTAGCCTACCTACGCTTGTTATTTTGACCCGATCTCCCTAGAGTAGTAGGGTACTATCATATAGGTTCGTTATCTACCAAAATACCTAGATAAAGTGGACGTTTAGTCACCTTACGGCCCGTTGCAGATATCTTGAATATTTCAAGATACGCGCTGATACGGCGCGATACCGGCGCACTACGACCCCGATTTCCACTCGGGAGCTTACCCGCAAAATCTAATTCACATAACCTAGGCCTACGTCAAGTTTCATCACGATCCGATGCTCCGGGCTCAATTTCGCCCTCTAACTCGACTTCTACTAAAAATCCTCCTTTTTGTTCTCATCCCAACCCACTTCTTTCACTCTAAACTCTAATTCTTCTTCTTCTTAACTTCTTCTCCTTATCCTCCTAGCTCTAATTCTTCTTCGTACTCCTCCTTCCTATTCTTCTTCAAATTCCTAACTTCTCCTAGTTTTCTTCTTCTCCAACTTCCTTCTCATTCTAATTTCCCTTCCTTCTTCTTTACTTCTTAATTCTTTTCCTTCCTCTTTCTATCTAATTTCCTTATCTATTTATCTATATATATACATATATATATCTACCTATATATATACATGTATATATGATACTAGGGGGTCAATGGGGGGTGAATGGGGTGTACAGGGGGGGGGGGGGAAAGGAGCTGCTAAAGCAGCTCCTGCTGCTGCCCTGCTGCTGCTGCAGCTCCTGTAGCTGCTGCTGCTAATGCCCTTGCTGCTGCTGCTGCTTAGGGCTGCTACTGCTACTTCTACTTCTTCATATTCCTCTCCTCTTCCTCTATATATATACATATATATATATATATATATATCTATGTATATATATATATATATATATATATATATATATATATATATATATATATATATATATATATATATATATATATATCTATAAACCTATCTATCTATCTATCTATATTTATATATCTATATATATATTCACACAAACCTCTACTTATATATAAATACCTACACTTATATCCATATATATAAATACCCACACACACATATAGATACATATATATACACACAACCATATATATATACATATATATATATAAACACACATACACATATATATATATAAACACATATATACATATATATTAACACACACACTCTCACACACATCCACCACCACCACTCTCATTCTCATTCCCACCACTCTCTACACACACACACACACACAAATACATATATACATATATATTCATATATATATATATATATATATATATATATATATATATATATATATATATATATACCATTACATATAAAAACCCCTAATTAACTCTAACCTAATTTCTAGGAAAAAACCTACAAATAGAGGGCAAAATGTAGAGAATCCAATTCTCTACATTTAATGTGAAAGACTTGAATAGAAAAGAGTAATTATTGGGGATTTAATGACATACCTGGGAGAGTTTTTTGGTAGGGAAGAATAGTTGGAGAGAAAAAGGAATTTGAGAAGGAGAAAGAGATGTTACTTTGTGGAGAAGTAAAAGGGGGGGGGGGGGGGGTTAATGTGGCCGGCCATGGTGTGGGGGGGGGTTATTGGGTTGGGTAGGATCCAATAACCCTCCACCCATTAGACTTTGGTTTGGTCCAATTGAATTCGGGTTGGTTCGGTTTGTTTCTAAACGACTAATTAAGTCTCTAAAATGACTAATTAAGCCATGGAAGTTGGGTTAATAATTTCTAGCCTAATTACGATGGTATATGGGCTAAGCCCATCTAGTATGGGGGTCCCACTAGGGTCCAGGCTACCCGGGTCTCCAATTTGAGTCCGAATTGGATAAAATCCTAACCAACCCAAATAAATCCCAAAAAATCACATAAAATCAAATAAAATTCCTAAAAATTATAAACTTGAAAAATGACAAAAATACCCCTAATTCGAAAATTGGGGGTGACAAATCTACCCTCCTTAAAAAATTTTGTCCTCGAAATTCAAACGGTCGTACTCTTCTCTAGGTCAAGCACCCCACAATCAAGGTCTACTAAATTTTATCCTAAGTTATATAACATGTAACCCAGGAAATCAGAACACATGCATGGTTTTAAATCTCTACAGTATCGTATTGTTGCAGTCTTCATTGGGGTTTTCTATTTAATCTAGCATGATCATGACATATGCAACTAAAGATACTAAGAAAGCAATAATCAATCAATGGACGGAGAGAACAGGTAAAAGAAAGAGCAAGACCCTACCTCTTAGTCCAATGCGTGCAGGATCCTCAACTGCCATCGCAAAAGCCCTGTCCTGGCGGGGTATATCCCGCTGCTGGTGGAGGGCGTGATGCGGTGCCATAGGTGGCCTACCCTGTGCTCCTTGAGCTGCACGACGATGGTTCGTAGGACAATCTCTCAACTAATGTCCAGCCTCCCCGCAATAGAGGCACAAGCCCAGCCTCTTCCGACAGACCTCCCAGATGTGACCGGGCTTCTTGCAGTAGCCACAAGGAGCCCCATGTTGAGCCTGCCTCTGCTGAGTGTGCTGCACCTGCTGCTGAACCGGTGCTCTGGCCTGCACCTGCGGCTGGTGATGCTGGAACGGCTGATGCTGAAGCTGAGGGCGCTTAGCAGCCTCTGCGCTGCTGCTGGCCCCCGAAAACAAATATCGATCCCTCTTCGGCTTCAAGCCCCACTCCCTCTCCACCTTCCGAGCCTCCGCATAAACCTCTGCATATGTCGCATAGAAGGAAGGGATCAGGATCTTGATATCCCATGTCAATCCCTCCCGGAAGCGCTCCGCTCGGATCACCGGGTCACTCACCATGTACTCGGCGTATCGGCTCAGTCGGCCGAACTCCGCCGCATACTCCTCTACGGTCATACTGCCCTGCTGCAGGTTCTGGAACTGCCGCACCAGGCCAATCTTGTCCGTGGGGGAAAAGAACTTCTCTCTGAACAGGGCCCGAAACTCAGCCCAAGTATGGCCCTCTCCTGCAAGAGCCGGCTCATTCCGGAACCATGTCCGGGCAATATCTAACAACTGCAACCCAACCGCCTCGACCCTCAGGTCGTCTGCCAGGCGGCAGGCCCTCATCTGGCGCTCGATATCCTCGAGCCAGTCATCAGCATAAATAATGCCCTCAGTCCCCTTGAAATCCCTCGGACCAAGCTTCTTGAAAGCCTGGATATCCCCTATCTTCGGCTGCTGCTGCTGCTGAACCTCCCTCTGTGGAGCCCCACGCTCCACTGCCGCCATAGCCAACCTGTGTGCATCCTCCATGCCCTGGCGCATGGCATCTGTCTGCCTCAACTGAGCCTCGTGCTGGGCCCACTGGGACTCCAGCATCTGGTGAAAGAACGCTAGCATCTGCCCCATGTCTGTGGGCAGAGAAGGCAATGGAGGAATAGCTCCCATCATCACCGGAGGAGTCCCCTGCTGAGGAGGAAGAACGCCCCCGGCAGCTCCCGCTGTAGCCCCCGGCACTACGGGAAGAGCACCCGCAATGGCCCCAGGGACAGTCATCGAGGTAGCTGGAGGAGTACCTCCGAGAGCCCCAACAGAAGTCCCATCAGCCGGGGAAGTGACCGGAGCCTGTCCGCCAGAGGTGGCAGACCTCTCCGTCTTCCCGTGCTCCTCGCTAGGAGAATGAGTCATAACTATCCTGGAGACAAATTGAAAAGAAGATATCAATTGGCATATGAAGGCAATATCAAGGGAGGACAGCTAGAATGCAGTAAATCGATATCAAAGACGGTAAGCAAGATAAGCAAGGAAAGATCCTACTGTGATTGAGCACTCTTAGCCTATAGCCTATCCTAGATACGTACCGCAGGCTCGTAATAGCACTCTAAGTCGAGCGCCACTACGACATCGCACTAATTGCGACTTCAGGACCTGCGTGGGCCACCACTAAAACGTGTCACGACCCGCACCCACTAAAAGGGCACGTGACGCGACAACGCCCAGCCCTCACCGAAAAATCGGCGTGGAACGCTGTGGATTTTTCTACTTCTAAACAGTTTATATATATAACAAAAACCTGTCGAGAATATGGTCAAACTCCGAACGGAGGACAAGCAATGAATATATATACGAGTACTCAATCACGACTCTAAGATAACAAAGTAAATACTGAAAGATAAAGACAACAAGACGATAATAAAATAATAACCTGTCAAGTCCAACACAAAAATATATACAGTCCAAGTCTCTAATACAGTCCATAATAAAAACAGTCTCAAAAGTAGCTGGAGACAAAGTCCAGTACAAAAGACCTACTCTAACTAAGCAAGGGGTAAGGTCTCGCCAGGCGGAGCTAAGCCCTGCTGGACCAAAGTCTCCAGGTCTAGGCCCACTACGTCATCCGGACCGTAGTAGGTAGAATAGTCTCCCTCGTCTGCATCTGTAATATTTTCAACATATCCTGTCAGGATGGAACGAGTACAATCTACTAACAACAGTTCACAAGATATGACAAAAGCTATAAGACTGAAAATAGAGAGTATATACAAGAAATCATAGAATGTACATGCGAGTATCATGGCAAGGTAAGCTATAAAACTAGAGCTAGAACAAGGCAAGTAAACTGATCATGGCATGTACAAGAATCAAGAATCATACATCTAGGTGTGTGAATACTAGCTACAACATGTGGCCGGATTGGGTCTGCACAAGGTTATGATCAGCCAATCCCACGTGGAGTGTAGGATTGGTAGCATTCAAGGTCTACAAGAATAAACAAGGTGGGTAATGACCACACATCTACACTAGTACTCCCCGTCCCCGACTGGTAGAGTGGATCCAAGCAAGACACGTTATGACACGAGATTCTACGAGAAGGGAGCAAGTCTTCTCGAGAATCGGTGTCCATATACTGCACAAGAACTACAAGGGGGCTTGCACAAGATATACCAAGATAACGAGGAATAACATCTCATGTCGGGATCCATGAATACCAATCCGTGTGACCAATGTGTCGAGAACAAGCATATCCACACTAATTACATAAATCATAACAATCATTATAAATTGGAAAAGTGTCAGAGAATGTACTCGCTAGAAATATGATATGGTACGTCAACCGGAGCAAATACAGCGTCTCGAGGACCTATAGAGAACAAGACGTATCAATACTATACTTAGGAAATAAAGTCAAATCAATTTGAATCCTATTAGGTCATTCTAGGTCAAGGCATGTCAAACTAGGTTGTACGGGGTCAACCTAAGTCATATTAGGTCTAACTGGGTCAAACTGGGTCAATGCAAGTCAAACGGAATCAATCGGGATCGATTTGAGTCAACAGTTAACTTTTTGGTCAACCGGTCAACTCTGGTCAACTGTGGTCAACCCTAGGTCAACTCTAGGTCAATGGTGACTAATAGTTGACTTTCGGTCAATTGCACAAGTCTAATGGAAATTGGAACTAAATTGGGTAAAGTGTTGACCCATAGTTGACTTTCGGCCTAAAAAGTCAACCGGGGTCAAGACTAGGTCTAGACGGCTATTTCTACCCATTACCAACCTCTACAACCAATATCCAAGTCCATCTTGGACTTCGAAACTCATTTCTTGGCCATAGGCCAAATTCCTATTTTACCCTTAAAAAGGGCAAAATTCCTACTTCGGCGACTAGCTAGTTAGCCTACCTACGCTTGTTATTTTGACCCGATCTCCCTAGGGTAGTAGGGTACTATCCAATAGGTTCGTTATCTACCAAAATACCTAGATAAAGTGGACGTCTAGTCCACCTTACGGCCCGTTGCAGATATCTTGAATATTTCAAGATACGCGCTGATACGGCGCGATACCGGCGCCCTACGACCCCGATTTCCACTCGGGAGCTTACCCGTAAAATCTAATTCATATAACCTAGGCCTACGTCAAGTTTCATCGCGATCCGATGCTCCGGGCTCAATTTCGCCCTCTAACTCGACTTCTACTAAAAATCCTCCTTTTTGTTCTCATCCCAACCCTCTTCTTTCACTCTAAACTCTAATTCTTCTTCTTCTTAACTTCTTCTCCTTATCCTCCTAGCTCTAATTCTTCTTCTTACTCCTCCTTCCTATTCTTCTTCAAATTCCTAACTTCTCCTAGTTTTCTTCTTCTCCAACTTCCTTCTCATTCTAATTTCCCTTCCTTCTTCTTTACTTCTTCTTAATTCTTTTCCTTCCTCTTTCTATCTAATTTCCTTATCTATTTATCTATATATATACATATATATATCTACCTATATATATACATGTATATATGATACTAGGGGGGTCAATGGGGGGTGAATGGGGTGTACAGGGGGGGGGGGGGGAAAGGAGCTGCTAAAGCAGCTCCTGCTGCTGCCCTGCTGCTGTTGCAGCTCCTGCAGCTGCTGCTGCTAATGCCCTTGCTGCTGCTGCTGCTTAGGGCTGCTACTGCTACTTCTACTTCTTCATATTCCTCTCCTCTTCTCTATATATATATACATATATATATATATATATATATATATATATATATATATATATATATATATATATATATATATATATATATATATCTATAAACCTATCTATCTATCTATCTATATATTTATATATCTATATATATTCACACAAACCTCTACTTATATATAAATACCTACACTTATATCCATATATATAAATACCCACCCACACATATAGATACATATATATACACACAACCATATATCTATATATATATATATAACACACATACACATATATATATATATATATATATATATATATATAAACACATATATACATATATATTAACACACACACTCTCACACACATCCACCACCACCACTCTCATTCTCATTCCCACCACTCTCTACACACACACACACAAATACATATATACATATATATATATATCTATACATACACACACACACACATATATATATATATATATATATATATATATATATATATATATATATATATATATATATATATATATATATATATATACCATTAACATATAAAAACCCCTAATTAACTCTAACCTAATTTCTAGGGAAAAACCTACAAATAGAGGGCAAAATGTAGAGAATCCAATTCTCTACATTTAATGTGAAAGACTTGAATAGAAAAGAGTAATTATTGGGGATTTAATGACATACCTAGGAGAGTTTTTGGTAGGGAAGAATAGTTGGAGAGAAAAAGGAATTTTGAGAAGGAGAAAGAGATGTTACTTTGTGGAGAAGTAAAAAGGGGGGGGGGGGGGGGGGGGGGGGGGGGGTTAATGTGGCCGGCCATGGTGTGGGAGGGTTATTGGGTTGGTTAGGATCCAATAACCCTCCACCCATTAGACTTTGGTTTGGTCCAATTGAATTCGGGTTGGTTCGGTTTGTTTCTAAACGACTAATTAAGTCTCTAAAATGACTAATTAAGCCATGGAAGTTGGGTTAATAATTTCTAGCCTAATTATGATGGTATATGGGCTAAGCCCAGCTAGTATGGGGGTCCCACTAGGTTCCAGGCTACCCGGGTCTCCAATTTGAGTTCGAATTGGATAAAATCCAAACCAACCCAAATAAATCCCAAAAAATCACATAAAATCAAATAAAATTCCTAAAAATTATAAAACTTGAAAAATGACAAAAATACCCCTAATTCGAAAACTGGGGGTGACAGGAGGGGGGGGGAGGTGGTCGCCGGAGAGGGGGGGTCGCCGCCGCGGGAGGAGAGGGGGAGGTGGTCGCCGGAGAGGGAAGGGAGGGAGGTGGTCGCCGGAGTGGGGGAGGGGGGGAGGGGAGCGGGAAGGGATAAGGGCATTTTGGGAATTTTTAAAAATTTAGGTATCAAGTTGAAAAAAAAATAGTTGAGATATTAAGTTGTGGAGTAAAAAAGTTTATGGTAACAACTTGAGAAAGTGGAATAGTTGAGGGTATCAAAGTGCAATTTAGCCTAAAAATTATAATTTTTAGATACATTTGTTATATTTAAAACTTGCCTGAAAAGCTGGAATAATTGTTAAATTATCAAAGTTGGACGTCAAAACGTATACACAAAATTATTGTTTTTCCAAATATGAATATTTTTAATCACAAAATATTCATTAAATTGAGAGAATTTATATAATTGTATAATTCTTATTCATGAATGGACCAAAGCCGAATAATGAAATTTAGTATTTTTAAAACATAATTTTTTTAAACCGAATCGAATCTTTTATTCGATTCGGTTAAGTTCAATTTTCGGCCCAAAACTGAATTTTGCTCACCCATAGTAGTTACCCCTGTAATTTTAACAAATGATAGCTGACAATCCAGCATCTTTCTCGTATGATACAATTGAAGCCTATACAAATGATAGTTGGTATTTAAGCAACAATATATGTCTACACGTACATGTACAATTTTACATTCTGTATGTACTATCAGGGGTGTGCACATTTGGACCAAACCGACCAAATCGAACCGGATAAAAGCAAACCATTCGATTTTTAACCGAAATGATGGTTCGGTCGGCTTGGTTCGGTTGGTGTTTCTAAATAACCTCGACTACGGTTTGGTGTAGGATCATAATATGTTTTGATCTCTATTCATCAGACATAAGCAGACCCTGTTGTCATTGTATTACTACTTTAAAACAAGTTCCATTGCATTATTTTGAATTCTAAATTTTTTTTTCTTCCACGTAACCGGCTTATAAATATTTAATTAAAAATTTATTATTTATATCTAAAATATATATCTCAAATATATTTAAATATTTAAATTATTATTTCGGCTCAGAAACGACTTATAAGTATTTAAGTTAAATATTAATAAATGTTAACAAATCTTAACTCAAAGATATTAAAATATTTTTATTATGAATATATATAAATATTGATAAATATTCAAATATTGAAATATATTTAAATTATTAATTTAGCTTATCATTAAAAATATAAATGTATATGTAACAAATTTTAGTTCAAATATATTTAAATATTTAAATTATTTTTAAATAATATAAAAAAAAACTTGATTATGTATCAATCTGCTTGCTATTTGCTAAAGTTTTTTTTTGGTTTTATGTGGGATCATAATATTTTTTTTGTTATTTTAATTCAAGTATATTTAAATATTTAAATTATTTTTACTAATATAAAAAAATCTTAATTCTTGATCATAATATGTTTTGATCTCTAATCATCAGGCAGATGCAGACCCTGCTGTCATTACATGATACAAATTTTTTGTATCAATCTGCTTGCTATTTGCTAAAGTTTTTTGTTTGTTTGATGTAGGATCACAATATGTTTTGATCTCTAATCATCAGATAGAAGAAGACCCTGCTGCCATTGTATTATTACTTTAAAACAAGTTCGCATTATTTTAAATTTTGAATTTTCTTTTTTTCTTCTACGTAACCGGTTAATAAGTATTTAAAATATATTTAAATATTAAAAAATTATTATATATATGTAATAATATTATTTCAAATATATTTAAATATTTATATAATTAATTCGGCTCAGAAACGATATAATATTTAAGTTAAATACTAATAAATCTTAACAAATCTTAATTCAAATATATTTAAATATTTACATTACAAATTTTTAAATATTTACAAATATTCAAATATATTTAAATTATTAATTCAGCTTATCATTAAAAATATAAATGTATATGTAACAAATTTTAATTCAAATATATTTAAATTATTTTTGATAATATAAAAAAGAAACTTGATTTTGAATCAATCTACTTGCTATTTGCTAAAGTATTTTTGTTTCATGTAGGATCATAATAAAGTTTTTTTTTTTCTGTATCAAAATTTAAATTGCTTTCTATTTTAATTCAAGTATATTTAAATTATTTTTATTAATATCAAAAAAAATTAATCTTGATTCTGTGTCATAATATTTTCGATCTCTAATCATCAGACAAAAGCAGACCCTACTGTCATTGCATTATTACTTTAAAATAAGTTCCATTGCATTATTTTGAATTTTAAAATTTCTTTTTTTTCTTCCACGTAATAGGCTTATAAGTGTGTATATATATATATATATATAATATATATATATATATATATATATATATATATATATATATATATATATATATATATATATATAAGTTATATTTTAAATATATTTAAATTTAAATTATTAATTGGGCTCAGAAATGACTTATAAGTATTTAAGTTAAATATTAATAAATCTTAACAAATCTTAATTCAAATATATTTAAATATTTATATTACAAATATATTTAAATATCTATAAATATTCAAATATATTTAAATTATTAATTCAGCTTATCATTAAAAATATAAATGTATATGTAACAAATTTTAATTCAAATATATGTAAATTACTTTAAATAATAATAAAAAATAGGGAAAGGAATTTAGTAGTTATATATATAAGGTCCTTGCAAATATTTTTTTGTACATAAAAAAAAATTGTAAAAAGTTATATAATATCTCCCAAATCTCATAAACCCCTCCAAAATATTCTTCTCGGTTTCCTTCCGTCACTCCCCCCCCCCCCTGAACGCTCCCACCCCGCGCGGGCTCCTCCCAAATTCCCCCCAAAAAAATTTTCTCCATATTTTCCCCTCCCTCCCCCACGACCAGTCTCTATATCTCTCTCACACGCCTTCTTCTTTTCTTCTCTCTCATTCTATTACAGGGATTTCTCTAGATGGTAACTTATGTCTTCTTAATTATGCATTTTTATTTAGGGTTTTATAGCTATTTTCAATTTGTGAGAAATTATTTAGGGTTTTATAGTGACTTATTTAAAATTTAGTTTTACAGGGCCTCCAGATAAACCCACGGCTGCACCTCCAAGGTATTTTTTATTTCTGGATTTCTTTATCTTCTACAGTTTCTTCTTAAATTTGAGATTTTTATTTTTATTTTTGGGTTTCCTCATTGTTGTATGTATCATGAACGGATTAAGGAACAATCGCCATGGCTCTGTTTGATTTGTAAAAAAATTCATCTAATATGATTGTTTATTTCACTATAGTAATTGTTAATTATCTTTACTCTGGCTCCTCTTAAGTTTGATATTTAATTTTCCTTGAAGAGCACAAGCCGAACAGGAGGTCTTGGATCAAATCTTGTATATGAGATTATTGACTTGAAAACAATCTCTCAACATAATTACAATCCTGATAATATAAACAAGCATGTTTCACACAACAGAACTAGTGCAGGAGCTAGAAACTAAGTAGAAATGTGTCTTGTGCCATTCTTATGTTAGCTTGCAGTACCTTTAGCCTTATGAGAGAACCAAAGACATCTTTTGAAAGTTCACTAATTGGTTTATAATACCTGATTTTTATAATTACACTGTAAGTTTTCCTGAAACCAATATGTGAAAAAATAGATGACGGGAAACAAAAAGATCCCGTTAAGAAAAATTACAGTATGAAAAAAATCCAATCTCACAAAATCCTAATCAAATATGCAATAACCAGTGGATTCACCTTTTTGAAAAAAAAAATATAAGGTACTGCAAGATGTTGCCCTTTTTGTTCTCAACAAATTAAGTAATTATAACATGCTCGCTAAAATAGGTTAGTCATGCATGCTCGATTAAAAATAAAAAGCTCGTGTGTCCAATTCTTGACCCAACAAAAATTATGCTCATAGACTTGCACTCATGTCATTGCTAGCTTCTCGTCCTCACCGTTCCATAAGTAACATTGAAATCTTCCTATTGTAATGACTCCTTATGACCTAGCTAAGTAAGTTGATTTAGAAATTTTGCATTATGCCTCATACTTGCACAGACATGTCACATGCAACTTATGTGTCTAAATATGACATGCATACATATATGACAAAAATGCAATTACATAAAGTTTATTCTTCAGAAAAGAAAAAAATGATACAAACGAATAAACTATACATAATGAGAACATAGGGTATGCATTGTTTCGGTTTAGAATATCTGGACCATATGGGAAAAAAAAAAAAAATGATACAATAGAAAGACTACACAATTAGAACATAGGGGATGCAGTATTTCGATTTAGAATATCTAGACCATACGGAAAAGGAAAAAATGATACAATAGAATATACTATACACAATGATAACATAGGGGATGTAGTGGTTCTGTTTAGAATATCTAGACTAAATCTATAGCTTGACCTGGATCATATCCCAAATACTATGGTTTGATACTTGACCCATTCCCCAACCCTACCTTATTAAGTAAATTGATCAAGTGTGAAGTTGATGAACATCTTTTGCATTAGACTTCAACATTTAATTAGCATTTAGGTTATCTCCATATCAGGTAAGATCCATACTCTGGTTTAAATGGGACTTTAGATCTTGATTTGGAACCATATACAAACCCATGATCCCTAATTTCAAGTACCGATCAGGTTCGTATTAGAACAGCTTCAAAGCAATTCCAGAGTATACTAACCACATTCACCACCTTCAGAAAGGATTTATATCTCAACCATATGCACCTTGACTCTAGCATAGAGAATTTTCAATAACCAAATACATTGTTCCTGCCTTTTCTTTTTTGGTATTACAAATGAAAATTGGAAAAGTCAAGGCGGATCAAAGGAGAGCACAACTCCCTTACAGTCAACAGGAACTAAGGAATCCAAACCATCTAGAGGATCAGAAAGAACCAAAAATCTAGGAAAAAGAAAAATAGAGAAACTCATAAGCCAATATTTTCCTTCATTTGAATATCTAGCTACCCATATGATCTTACAAATATAGTCATGAGCCGAACATTCTGCGATCCTCCAAATCTGGAGAATTTTACGAAATAACTTGAAGCTTCCCAGGATACTATATCAAGAGTTGCTTCAAGACAGACTGCATAAAAAATAATATTTTTTTGTGAGCTGCATCCCTCTTACGACGAAGAACTAATAAGATCATGTTTAGCAAATATATCATGGTCTCCAGATAATGTCAAATCTAGCATTGCCCTCATGAACCTAGCTGGTCTTAAGCATATAACAAGAGTGACTTACTATAATGAACTTAAATGGTTCTAGAGTATCACTCTTTGTATACTGTGATGAACTTACTGGTATTAAGCATGTAGCAAGATTGACTTACTATCATGAATTTATATGGTTACTGTGATGAACTCAAATTGTTCTAGAGTATCACTCTTTGCATACTGTTAACACATAGACATGGTTTATATGGGTAATTAAACTCTTAAAGTAAACTAGAATAAGTTGTCATGTTTCCTTGCTCTTTATGGTCATGCTTGAGTTGATTGGAGTCTTCCGATGTTTGATGGAACAAATTTACCTTTATCTAGTCAATTTTAGTGCCCAGTTGTATCAGTAGCCAAAAAATCTGATATTCGATCCGATACTGCTGATACCGATATTCTTACAAATTGTCTGATAGCAATACTTTGAACCTTGGTTCAACTCCAAACTCATTGAATATAAGCCTAGAATTTTTACCTTGAGCTTGTTTGAAATTTGATGAAGAATAGTCTCTTTCAAGAAGAGACAGCTATAGTTCCATATTGAATTTCCTTTTGAGATTCTTTTATGTTTTGCATTTTCTTTAGCTATAGATTTTTTTTATTAGTTACAAGGTTATATTGCTCTTGCAATAACATAATGTCTCTAGTATCCTAAGAGTGGTTCCAGGCTAGTAATTGCAATTAAGATTCTTCCATATGGTTTCAGGTCTTGCTCTGCATATTTCAAATAACCCACAATCTTTCTCTAGATGGGGTACTTGACTTCCTGGACTCTAAGAAGATAACAGATGCTGGTTCAGTAGATTTGATTGATGATGAGAACAGTGATGTGAAAGAAGGAATTGATGAACAAACAAGAGATATATTGGGCTTTGATATACCTGGAGCATTATCTAACCACGGACGACGGATAAAATATTTGAAAATTGCTCCAACTGGAAGATCTTGGGCAGCTGCACTACTGAAGTAGTTCTGATGTATTCCATTTATGATTCCTTTGTCTTTGATCCAACAGATCTTGACATATGTTACACATGAGGTACCTACTTTTGGTTGTTTCTACTATCTTATTAGAAAAACTTGGTGACATTACTATTCTTGATCATGGCCTTTACTTGCATATTATATTGCACAGTTCAAAAAAGATACTACAAAATAGGTAGTGTGTCCTAGACTTCTATTATATGTTGGAGGGTACTATATGTAACCGATTATTACAAACATAATATGATCTGACATCATTTTGGAGTATATGTTCATCCTACTTAGAGATTTGAGAAGAAGATATATTATTGGTGACTATTAACCTTGGAAGACAACAGCGTGAGATGAATAGTGGAGAATAAGGAGGATGGTTTTGATTTGGTTCTCAAACAATCATTAATCTATCGAGAGCGACTTGGTTTTTCCTCATACTTTGAGGACTAGGAATTAGTCATTCCACTTGTGTACTTACATCGTCCAATCATCCTGTGATGAATTCTAAAAACTTTCAATTGTGAACCAAGGAAAAGGGTTTTGATTTGGTCCTCAAACAATCATGAACCTATCAAGCCAGTTAGGGGATTTTACCCATACTTTGAGAAATTGGAATTGGTCATACCACTTATGTATACCCAACACATACATGCTCCAATCATCCTGTGATAATGTCTAAAAACTTCTCAATATGAAGCAATTTCTTATGACTTTTCTCGGTCTCGCCTGTATGTTTGGGAAATTAGGAGGTTAAATGTGTGGACCTGAGTTCAAAAGAAGTGAATTTTGACGACGATTAACCTTTTGAAGATGATAAACTAAGATGATGAAGTATGGAGATAGGGGGAAAGAGTTTTTGTAATAATTGCAACCAAAACAAGGCAGAGTTACTCAGAATGTGACAAAAGCAACGGCAGCAACAGCAGGAGCGGTAGCAACAACAACAATTAGTAGCAACAACATCAGCGGTAGCAGCAATAACAACAACAACAACAACAACGAGAGCGAAAATTAGAATAATGTATTTGTATTTATATTCGTAATAATTGCAATCAATATATTTTTATTTATATTTTTTAAAAAGTGGAAACGTAATCGACAACGTTTAAAAACTGTTGTAAGATAACATTATAACAACTATTCTAAACATTGTAAAATTTATTTACAATACTTTTAAATCATTGTTGATATTATAATTACACATACAAATATTTATTACAACATTTGACAAACATGATTAAATAAAATATACAACATTTGTTATAAATTGTATAATCTTTTTAACAATGTTTGTAAGCTGTTGTACAAAAACTATGTAAAATGTTTACTGAACGTGGTAGATATTATTTTTACCATAGTTCCAGAACGTTGTTGAAATTATATTTACAATACTTGTCATACGATTTAAATTCTTTTTTACAACACTTGCAAAATATCGTAGAAACTTTTGTTTTTTAAATTTTATAAATTTCAACAATGTTTGTAAATTGTTGTGGAAAGAACTTCTACAGCATTCTTACAATGTTCAAACAAACATTGCGTAAGATACCCCCCTTTTACAACCCTGGATATAACAACCTTGTATGAAACGTTGCAAAAGACCTTTTACAACGTTGTAAAAGGATTTTTTTTTCTTGTAGTGGCGCTGCCACCCCCCTCCCCGTTGCCGTCACCCCCCCTCCCGCACCCCGCAGCAGCAGCAGTAGCCGCCACTCCCCGCCGTCCTCTCATCCCCGCCGCCACTGCCCCCCACTCTCCTCCGCCGCTGCCACCACCCCCTGTCGTCGTCCCCCCCCCCCCCCCCCCCCCCGCAGCAGCAGCCGCCACCGCTCCCCGCCCCCTTCTCCGCCGCCACTGCCCCCCTCCTATTCGCCGCTGCCACCCTCCCTCGTCGTCCCCCCCGGCAGCAGCAGAGGGAGGGGGAGCTACCAATGAGGAGGGGGAGTGGGGGCGGGTAGCGGGGAGCGGCGGCGGCAGCCTGTCCGGGGAGGATGGGGGGTTGAGGGAAGAGGAAGAAGAAATTAGGAAAGGAATATTTTCGTCAAAAAATTTGTATCTGATGGGTTGACCGTCCATTCTGGACGAATTCCGTCCAAAGTGGGAGGACATGTACATTTTTGCAAAACTGTGGATTGCACCTTAAAATTGTTGGGATTTGGCCTTTCATTGTGAATTTTAATCCCACATCGGCTAGGCCAAAGGAGTTGTATCTCTATATATTAGCTATGCTATTTTAGAGATGCACATGTGGTGTGGAGGTGCACATGGGTGTGCCATGTGGGGTTATTTTTCAAATAAAAAAAGGCTAAATCAACAATTAAAAGCATTCATGCTTTTTGCTCTTGGAAAATTTATTTTCAAGGGAGCTAAGCCCCGTAGGGGCTTAGCGACTCGAACTCGGGCTCACGGGCTCATGAGGCGTAATGTGGCGTTTTGTTGGCGCACTTTGCACTTAGCACATCAGCATAGTGTGCTTAAGTTGCACTCGTTGTGCGGTCCAGGTTGCGCGCCCAGTGGCGCGTCCAGTGGCGTAACCAGGTACGCGCCCAGTTGCGCGGCTGGCGTAGGGTGCGCAGGGCGCGCAAGTGGCACAAGTGGCTCAATGCGCATACTGCGCACAGTGTACAAGGCGTACGGGGTGCGCGAGTGACGCAACTTGCTTCAGATCGTGCCTGTGCATGACCTGAGCGGTTACTGCACGTTCGGAGTGGTTATTACCACGTCCCGAATGTTGTGGTAACCAGGCAGTTGCTACTTGGGCCTATAAAAGGTCTTATCTCTCTCACAGGCAAGACACAAGACATATACAGAGAGTTACGAAAGTTTACAAGTGTTTCTTGACACAAGTAAACAGAGTCTGTCAGAGAGAAGAGAAGCTTTGCACCAGCGTTGCTTTTACACTGGAGTCCGTGTACGATCCGAGGAGTCAGAAGAGCAGAAGTGTTCCAAAGTTCTCCAACGAAATTACTGGTTCCTGAAAGCTATTCGTGTGGGGCGAATATAGCTTTGAGCAATGGTGATTATTCACCCCAGCAGGCCATCTTCCATCTATCGCCTGTCATCTTTTTCGTTGCTGTAAATTACAAAATCTTCTTAGATTCTCGTAATATCGTATGCTGCTGTAACGAGATCTTCTTAGATCTTCGTTAAACTTGCGCAACCTTCCTAGAAATGTTGCGTTGGAATATTGTTTTTACAATTGTTTCATCTTCTCAGTTTTTCCATCAAAAATTGTACCCCGGTACTAACAATCTCAAAGCTATATTGCTACGATGGAAAACTTTAATGCTTCTCTCCTCAATACTGACTTTTGTAAGTTAGAAAAGTTTGATGGAGAGCATTATCAAGTCTAGAAGAGGAAGGTTTATCTCACTCTTTAACTCAGAGACGTTGATCACGTGCTTCTTGAAGAGGAACCCACTGTTCTAGATACTGGGTCTGCTGTCGCAATTACTGCGGCTACTATACTTCAGGCCAAGTGGAGAAGGGTGAATAACATTTGCAGACTGCTTATCCTGAATGCTATGGAGGATTCCCTAGCAGAATCCTATAGTAAGAAACCTATTGCCAGAGACATATGGGAGTCTTTGAAGAAACTGTATGAAGAAGACAAGAACAGGAGCAAGATATTTGTGGTTGAAAAATATCACAAATGGCTCTTTGAGGACGAGAAGTCCATGCTGCCGCAGGTAAAGGAATTCCTGAAGCTGCGACAGAAGTTGGAAGACGAGACGATGGCCCTTCCTGACAAGTTTGTTGTTGGAGGGATTGTCTCAAAGCTCCCCGCTGGGTGGAGTAAGTTCTATGCAAACATGCATAGGAAGAAGCTTGAGATCAGCCTTGAAGATCTCTTACAGGAAATCTGTGTTGAGGACCATATGAGGGCTCAACTGAAGGTGGACGCACTGTCCAAGCAATTGGCTAACGCCAATCTGGTTCATACCAAGGAACCAAGGGGAAAGCAGGCGGCTTCCTACAGCAAGAAGAAGGACTCTGACAATCTGAAAGTCAAGGGAACTTCTTTCAAGCAAAAGAAGCCAAAGTCTCAGATGCCTTGCTTCAAGTGTGGCAAGAAGGGCCACTTCAAGAATGAATGCAAAGCAAAGACCAAGCAATCAGAGCAAGGAGAGCCTAGTAAGATATCTATGATCACTGACGTTGTTGCTATGATTGTGCAGGTTGATGCGATAGGGACTGACTCTGACTGGTGGGTAGACACTGGAGCCACCTGCCATGTCTGCTCCAGCAAGGAGTGGTTCACCACCTACACACCTACTTCTGAAGTGGTTATGGTGGTGAACCAGGCACAAGCTGAAGTGCTCGGGATTGGGACGGTAGTATTGAAGTTGACTTCCTGCAAGTCTCTAACGCTTCAAGGCATGAAGCACGTACCTGCTATCGCTAAGAACATGATCTCTGGAGTCTACTCTGCAACTCAAGCCTCAGGATAGACATCAATGCTGGCCAGATGGTGATGTCTATTAAGGGAACATATTTCGGGAAAGCTTTTTATATCGAAGGAATGTTCAAAATTCAGCTTGTAAATCAGTCCAATGTAATTAATGTAATTAATAAAATTACTCCTTCTACTTATACTCTTGAGTTGTGGCGTAATAGGCTAGGACATGTTCATTGTAAACGAATAAACAAAATATCTAGTCTAGGACTTATCTCCAAGTGTGGAGGTAAGGTAGAGAAATGTGAAGTTTGTGCTCAAACAAAGATCACAAGAAAACTCTTTCCTCGGGTTAATCGAAGTACAGATCTTCTGGAGTTGGTACACTCCGATATCTGTGACTTCAAAAGTTTTCTACAAAGGCCGGGATGAAGTATTTCATAACCTTCATCGATGACTTCTCTAAATATGCGTTTGTCTACTTGCTAAAGACGAAGCATTCGAGAAGTTCAAGGAGTTCAAAGCCGAAGCTGAGCGGCAGACTGGACAACAACTCAAAAGAATAAGAAGTGATCGAGGTGGGGAGTACAGGTCTCATGAATTCGCATCGTTCTGCAAAGAACATGGAATTGTCAATGAGACTACGGCTCCGTACTCTCCTCAATCAAACGGAAGTAGCAGAGAGGAAGAACAGAACGTTAACAAAAATGATTAACTCAATGCTGTTGACTGCGGGTCTTCCTAAGTGCTATTGGGGAGAAGCTGCATTGACGGCCACTTTTATTCTAAATAGTGTGCCTCATGCAACTTCAGACGTTTCTCCTCATGAACTCTGGTTCAAGGTCAAACCTAACTTGAATGTCATTTGAGTGTGGGGGTGTCTGGCATATGTCAAGCTTCCAGATCTGAAGATTTAGAAGCTTGGGACAAGGACTACTAAGACGATCTTCTTGGGGTATGCCGAAAAGAGCGATGCTTGGAGATTTCTTGATATTGAGTCAAATCATATCATTGAATCTCGCGACGCAGAATATTTTGAAGACAAATTTGCAAGGCACAAGAATATTGTTCTTGCGGATGTACCGGAGAACAATGAGCGTGCACAGGAAACTGAAGTCTTCAATGAAGATGTGGTCCAAGAAGATGTTATTTTTGAAACAACGATTGAACCAGAATAAGCTGAGCCATCAGCTAAGCGTATGAGGAGGCCGAATGACTTCGGAAGTGACTTTGTCACCTATCATGTGGAAGCAGATCCGCTTACCTATGATGAGACGATGAAGACCAGAGATGCAATTTTCTGGAAGGAGGCGATTGACAATGAAATTGATTCCATCACCTCAAATAACACTTGGGTGTTGGTTGATCTTCCTGAAGGAGCGAAACCCATCGGATGCAAATGGATCTTCAAGAATAAGATGAAAGCAGACGAAACTATTGACAAATTCAAGGCTAGGTTGGTAGGCAAGGAATTTTCTCAGAAGCAGGGGATTGACTACTTTAACACGTATGCTCCAGTAGCCCGGATGACCACCATCAGAATGTTGATTGCTCTCGCAGCAATACATAAGATGGTGATACATCAGATGGATATGAAAACGGCTTTCCTAAATGGCGAGCTGACCGAAGAGATTTACATGCAACAGCCAGAGGAATTTGTCGTCAAGGGTCTTGAAGACAAAGTCTGTAAGTTGGTGAAATCGTTGTACGGTCTTAAACAAGCTCCTAAGATGTGGCATAAGAAATTTGACAAAGTTATGAGGTCAAATGGCTACATGGTCAGCGAGACGGACAAGTGTGTTTACACGAAGTTCGCTGATGGAAGAGGTGTGATCGTTTGTCTGTACGTGGACGATATGCTTATCCTAGGTACGGATATGGGTTGTGTCACGGAGACAAAGAAATTCATCTCGAGCAAGTTCAGTATGAAGGACTTAGGGGAAGCTGATGTGATCTTAGGGATCAAGATCATCCGGACAGACACTGGACTAGCACTGTCACAGTCTCACTATATTGAGAAAATGATAACTAGTTATGGATATCGGGATCTTCCAGGTATCGATACGTCGTACAGGTGTGATCTGAAGCTGAAGCCTAATTCAGGGGAAAGCGTCAGGCAGCTGGAGTATGCAAGCGTAATCGGGAGTTTGATGTATGCTACTACTGCCACAAGGCCTGACATAGCTTTCGTCGTGGGAATGCTGAGTCATTTCACGAGCAACCCAGGTGTTGAACACTGGAAAGCTGTGAAACGGGTTATGAGATATCTCAAGAAGACTCAGACATATGCACTGTACTACAGTGGAGATCCGCCGGTAGTAGAAGGCTTCAGTGATGCCAGCTGGGGCTCAGAGCTGGAAAGCGATAGGTCCACAGGTGGATTCATTTTCACAATGGGTGGAGCTGCTATATCATGGAAGTCGAAGAAGCAGACTATGCTCTCACGGTCATCCATGGAATCTGAGTTCTTTGCACTTGATATCGCAGCCGAGGAAGCAGAATGGCTTCGGGAGCACATGTTTGATCTTCCAGTGGTTGGGGCGCAAATACCGATGATACCGATATACTGCGACAACCAGGCGACTGCGGCTGTGGCATCAAATGACCTCCTCAACGGGAAGAAGAGGACTGTACGGTTGAAGCATAGGACAGTACACGATCTTAGTAAGAGATGTGCTATTGCAGTGATTGATGTTCGAAGTCAGGAGAACCTGGTGGATCCGTTCACCAAGGGCCTCAAGCGCCAGCTGGTCGATGACACAGCTTATAAAATGGGCTTGAAGGCATTCTGATATTGTATTATTGTAATCCTACCATAAAGTTTTATGCTAATAGTTCAAAGAGAAATATACTAGGCATCTAGCTTCAAGGGAGGACCACTAATTGGAAAAATAACAGGAACGATGGGTACATGTTCTATTGGGCATAGACAGGTTACGGACCTACAACCACTGTTGTCTACTGTTATTTTCTGCGAAAAATGGATCCTGTGGGAAGGTTGGCTTAAATGCCTTAATGAGTTCTCAGGCAGAGTGAATGCCTGGTGTGCTTCACAGAAAGCACGATAGAACAACACTACAAGGAGTGAAACTCCATGCTACTGTGGGGTGACTCCACCATGAGGTTTCCAGGCATGGGGTAATGCCTCGGCTTTGCTAGCCAAGTCACAGCGGCGTAGTACCGCAAATAGACAGTTAGCCTAATGCTATATGTTAAAATAAAGAGAGGGGTAGTCAGCACTACAAAGAGGAGTTCCTCATGTTACAGTGGCACGACACCACAATCAGGTACCAAGTTAGGGATAAAGCCTCGGCCTTGCAAGCCATGTCGTTGCGACGTAACACCGCAAGGGAGCCTAAGGATTCATGCTGGATAGTTTGGCACTACAAAGAGGCGGTTGCCTCATGCTACAGTAGTATGACACTACGATGAGGTTTCCGGTACGGGGTAAGGCCTCGACTTTAAGCCATGTCATAGCGGCGTAGCACAGCAAGGGAAGCGCAAAGCGCTTCATGCCATGTCTCTTTATAATGAACTCACCTATAGTGTATGGACAAAGAGATATCAGGCCGTCTCTTGAGGGTAAACTTGTAGACGTCCAAAATTATATACTGAAACCAGGCTGGCACAGGGCCTTTAATGTGTAGCCAGAAGCACATGTAACTACATTATGTGAGTGGGAAGAATTTTAGCTATGGTGCAGAATTCAAGGCTTAGTCCATTCTTGTATTATAGTCTGTTGTTTGACCCATGCGGAAAGATTCAAGTCGTCAGCGACATCTCTCCTCATGCATGATGGACAGTTACTGTGGGGAACACTTATACCCATATATAGAGATATGCGGGAGATTGTTGGGATTTGGCCTTTCATTGTGAATTTTAGACCCACATCGGCTAGGTCAAAGGAATTGTATCTCTATATATTAGCTATGCTATTTTAGAGATGCACATGTGGTGTGGAGGTGCACATGGATGTGCCATGTGGGGTTATTTTTCTAATGAAAAAAATGCTAAATCAACAATTAAAAGCATTCATGCTTTTTGCTCTTGGAAAATTTATTTCCAAGGGAGGTAAGTCCCGTAGGGGCTTAGCGACTCGGACTCGCACTCGGACTCGGGCTCATGAGGCGTAATGTGGCATTTTGTTGGCGCACTTTGCACTTAGCACGACAGCATCGTCGCTAGGCACATAGTGCGCTTAAGTTGCGCTCGTTGCGCAAGCCACTTGCGCGGCTAGGCGTGCTGCCAGGTTGCACGGCCAGTTGCACGGCCAGTGCACAGGCCAGGTTGCGCGGCCAGGTTGCGCTGTCAGGTTGCGCTGCCAGGTTGCGCGGCTCAGGTTGCGCGACCAGGTGCGCACCCAGTGGCGCAACCAGTTGCGCTCCCAGTTGCGCGGCTAGCGCAGGGTGTGCAGGTCGCGCAGGTGGCGCAGGTGGCTCAGTGCGCGTACTGCACGCAGTGTGCAAGGCGCACGGGGTGCGCGAGTGGCGCAACTTGCTTCAGATCGTGCCTGTGCATGATCTGAGCGGTTACTGCACGTTCAGAGTGGTTATTACCACGTCCCGAATGTTGTGCTAACCGGACAGTTGCTACTTGGGCCTATAAAAGGTCTCTTCTCTCTCACAGGCAAGACACAAGATATATACAGAGAGTTACGAAAGTTTACAAGTGTTTCTTAACACAAGTAAACAGAGCCTGTAAGAGAGAAGAGAAGCTTTGCACTAGCGTTGCTTTTGTACGGGAGTCCGTGTACGATCCGAGGCGTCAGAAGAGCAGAAGTGTTCCAAAGTTCTCCGACGAACTTGCTGGTTCCTGGAAGCTATTCGTGTGGGGCGAATATAGCTTTGAGCAACGGTGATTATTCACCCCAGCAGGCCATCTTCCATCTATCCCCTGTCTTCTTCTTCGCTGTTGTAGATTACGAAATCTTCTTAGATTCTCGTAATATCGTATGCTGCTATAACGAGATCTTCTTAGATCTTCGTTAATCTTACGCAACCTTCCTAGAAGTGTTGCGTTGAAACATTATTTTTACAGTTGTTTCATCTTCTCAATTTTTTTATTAAAAAATTGTGCTCCAGCACTAACAAAAATGTGGTAAATAAAGTGGAGGTCAAGTAAATTTTTTTTAAAATTATAATGAGAGAGAGAGAGAGAGAATCTGCTTTCATCTTTCCCAAAGTACTTGGCGTCAAAGAAAGGTTTCCTTCCTACCAAGTCTCTGTCACAAGTCACAAGGGGGTGGGTTGTGGCAGAAAAAAAGAAGAGAATAGAGGAGCGAGATCCCACTTGCCCATGCACTTTCATCTTCAACATAGAGTTTGAAGCCAAGTGGACTACTAGCTACTCCACAGTATCTTCTTTTTTCAAAACTACTGTTATCAAAACCAACACAAGCGTTTGGCTCCATGTGGTTTTTTTTTCTTTTTTTTCTTTCAACGGTGCTACATGGCCCGCCTGCGGACTAGCCCGTGGTCACGCGGCGCTCCCCCATTGGCAGGGCGCTGACATGGGCCCCACGCGAATAAGGGGAGAGCCAATGGGAGAGTGCCATGCCGGCGTGCGGGCTGGCCCGCCGGGGGGCCAAATATCATTTTCGTTTTTCTTTTTGTTTGTTTGTTTGTTAACATAGAGGTTGTCAACCTCTTCTCAAGTACCTTGCATATCTGGCTAAATAAAGGCCAGTCACCATCAATGGAAACATGGGGGAGAGCAGCAGTGACAATCAATTGCATGGAAGTCAAAGCTGTCTAGCGCCGGGTCCAGTCGTCCGGACCAATGTTGATGGAATTTAACTAAAGTTTGGGCCAGCCCGGGATAGAAGACGGACATGACCAAATAAACCCATATTCAAATTCAGTCTGGTCAAGGGTTGCGGACCGGACGGGTTGGGCCCGAACTGAGTACTGCCCGATTCGGGGTTGGCCTGTAGGAAAATAATGGGTTAGAACATAAACCCAAAAAATTGGTCTTTGGCCTTAATTTTCCTTTTTTGGGACTTAAGAAAATAATTTTCATTAAATTTTAGACATTTAATATAACATTTCTTCTTCTTTTTTTCAACGGAAAAAACTGAAACTACAAATTTTATTTACAATTTGATTTTCAAGTCTTCGGTCTTCTTACTAGTTTTTGTTTTTAAATTTTTGTTGTTCATTGTTCAGCTCCAGTAGGGTCGTCCATAGTAATAGACTGAAAGTCCAGTTCATTAATGTTGGTACATTTATCTCTTAAGTGTTGAGTCTGTTTTTTTTTTTCCACAAACCCTATCTTGAACACAAATGTAGACTTCCAAATATCCGGTAACATCATGCTTGTCACGTCCCGGTATCGGGATATAGTGAACGAGGATATGACATGTGTCACATCCCAATTCCGTAGGACCGAAAGTTACCACTAGACGTGATGTCCTAATTTGTACTTGTATAAGACGAATACCAAAACAGCCAATAGAGCGATCTAATATACAAGGTCATTGCGGCGAAAAAATCTAAGCAAAAAAACTTGAATCGACACAAGATATACAAAATAGATCTCTTTATTGATAATTTCATCAGAATTACGACTTGAAGCCAAAGAACAAATTGATTACAAATCCTTCTCTCTCTCTCTCTCCCCCTCTCCCTCTCTCTCAATACGAAGAACCATGCCATAAGGCTTACAACTTAAGAAATATATAAACAACGATGTTCCATACATTATGTCCTTTATATACAAAGAAAATATTTTCAGCCTCAACGCTTCAAGTCACAAACCAAGCTCCAAACGGCTCAGTACTTCCAAGCAAACTTCACCATGCACATATTTGGTGGGGGTGTTAGTACAAAAGTATTGTTGAGTGTGAGTGGCCTCTCACATACTCAACCAAAACCAACACATTCAATTAGTGAGTGCATGCAATTTGTGGTTTTTTTAATCTTGCCTAAGGATTAGTTACATGGCATAGCATACTTATGTCAATAGCATAAATGTGTCACACAGTAGAGTTGACCTTACCCAATACTTACTATCCTTCCCTGCTCAAGTAAAATAATACACTTATAAAACATATCGAGACAATAATACCAAATCTAAACTGCATAAAAGAGTACGTTATAATATGTGACCCTACATAGGACACTTATTAGCCATCATAAACATATAATCGTGCTAAGTGCTCATTCCCTATCCAGTACTAGGCTTGTAAGTAGATAATGTTAGCATGCAATCTGACTACATGAAAGCCATGTGTCACGCCCAGCTCCCGCATGATCGGGTACGGGTTGTGAGCGCGTCTAGCCTACGCCGCAGAATCGACGGTAGTGTGTTGTCTGAACCTCGATAATCATTATCAATCTCAAAAAAAAATCATAAATCATGCTTAATCATGAACTAAAGCAAGAATGTTACACTACCCACTCACGCACACGATCACCACAATCCACTATATTTTTTTTTATACATAATACATGTTCATCCACTACACCAAAATGCTCATTTTGGAACGACGAAATTTCGTTCCAAAAAAATTCAGGAACACTTTTATTGCGTGCCTATTTTTGGGCTGCCAAAATCCTTGGAACGAAATAAAAGCGTTCCAAAGAACAATTATTGGAACACTTTTTATGTGTTCCAGTGTTGGAACACTAACAAAGCGTTCCAAATAAAGAGTTCTAAGGGATGATTATTGGAATGCATTATATGTGTGCCAGCGTTGGAACACCAAAAAAGTGTTCCTAATTACAAACAATTCAAATTCATTTTTGCATACCTAATGGAATGGATATAATGTGTTCCAATGTTGGAACGGTAGAAATACATTCTCATCAATTGCCAGATTTCTGAAATACCAAACCTATAATTTGAATTTATATATAGATAAATATTTTTTAATGCTCTTGATGACATTTTATATAATTTAAGCCGAGTATAATATAAACAAAAGTAAACAAAGAAGCATATATTTGAAATTTAGTTGCCTTTATTTGAAAAAAAAAACTTTTGTTCAAAGAAGCATATATTTTGTTGCCTTTCGGACCAGAGCCTTAACGAAGTTCCGTACATGTATATATGTGGTATTTGAAAAAGAAAAAAGAAATTTGCCTTTACTATCTATTAAGTTTGGAATTTAGTTGAAGTTGAGATCCATTAATTTGACCGATTTGATTCAATATGGTCAACTGTTTCCTTTGTTCAAAGAAGCATAATATTTTATTCGTCCATTAACCATTTTTTAAAAAAATCTTTTGGAATGGATTCAGCGGCTTATGCTTCTAGTGTTTAAAAGCCAACAATACAAAACTAGCATGAAAGAGCTTTAGCTCGAGAAGAGATGTATGACATCTAGTAATAAATTAATAATATTGTTGTCCAATTATAAGTATATGGAGGAATCTTTGCTTGTGTGTTTGGATATAAAATTGATATCCTGGGACCATTCTTCAGTTCTTCGAAAATTATGTATTATTTACTTCTTGCTTTATTATGTTGGTTCTCCCTTTTGATTGGCACATTAGTAAAGATAGAAGAAAAAAAAAATCTGTGCATCAGATATTTTGGTTCTATGCAATTCGCACAACTGTTGGTTATAAGTTCTGATTTATGCTAAAGTTTGGATTTATTTTCTTTTGGTTACATATACAACTATGGTTAAAGTGAATCATTAGTATGCAATATTATTTTTCTATTACTTCTCTTGCATATATTTAGGATGACTAGATTATTACATGAATTTTATTATGTTGATAATGTTAATCTTAATCAGATAAAAAATTCATGTTTTAAATTATGCAAAAGATTCATATGTTTATCTTGTAGTAGATAAATTTTTGGTGTAATCTTTATAGATTATTTGGTATAATCTTTTGATGAATGATATTCAGTGGAATCTAATCTGTTGATTATTGATTATTTAAATTTTAAAAATATGCAAATACATAAGGATTTATGTTTATTTAATTTAAATAAGCAGAAGGATTTGGACATGATTCAGTTTTGTAAAATTTAGTCAACATTCAAATTTTTGGTACCTTTTGTGACTAGCAGTAGTTGTCTAATATTCTAAGTAGATTCATTGAAACAAGATGTCGCCAAAGTGACCTCTCTTGCGTAGATAGCCTATGAGGGATGTCGGATGTTTGTGTGTGTATATTCATGCGGGTATTAGTCGGCCCAAAGGAAGGTTATTACTTGGCCGAATTACACACATACTTGTAGTGATAAATGTGTGACAATTGTAAGGTTTACATGTGAATAATAACCCGATCCAAAGATAGGCTTATTATTTGACATGACTTATTGTCAACGTTTGATCATTACACCAAGAGTACCACTTACAGTTAATATCACTGTCCAAAGACTTGATATTAATGATTGTACTAGGTATCTTGAGATGGGGTTTACCATTATTTGAATTTGTTTGACTATATTTTACTCTTTGGTTATTAATTAGAGCATGTCATTTTTTTTGTTCTCTTTACAGTTAATGTTGCTAGAATATATGCCAATAAGAATTTAAATTTTATGTTTAATGGGATAAACTTTAAGGACAAAAAAAAAGGAATATAGTAGCTGCTAAGGGTCAAACTCAAATGAAACAACAATATAAACTAAAGGTTGTTTCTTTTGTGACAAGTGGGACACATAAGGAAGAAATTTACAAAGTACCACGCATGACATATAAAGAAAAGTACATTTCTAAATTTGGTCTGTTCTGAGATTAATTTAGTTTTAGTACTAAGAAACTCATGGTGGTTAGATTCTGGTGTGACTACCCACATTAGTGTTTTAGACAAGGTTACCTGAGCTACCGAAATTCAATTGATGGTGAAAGATACATCTATGTGGGTGATGGCAAATCGATAGAAATGGAAGCAATAGTACATTTTTTGTTATTATTAGAAACCGATTATTATTTGGATTTGATAGACACTTTTATTGTACCGTCTTTTAGACGAAATTCAGTTTCAGTTTTCTTAATGGACAAATCTGGTTATCATTGTTCATTTAGAAATAATAAGTTTAGTCTATCTTTAAATCCAAATATTATTGGTAACGGTTCCTTTAAGGTTTATAATAACCTATATTCACTTGAAACTATTGCTTCTTACAATAAAATCTTACAAGTGGAGTCATGTGGTACTAAACGCAAAATTAACAATAATTTTTTAGCCTCATTTTGACATAAGCGATTAGGTCACATCTCTAAAATAGAGTTGAACGACTTGTGTCTGATGAGATTTGGATTTTATTGACTTTATAGAATTTAATGTCTATATTAATGTGTAAAGAAAATACAGACCAAAGTTCAATTGTAAGCAGCTACTTTATTGGCTATGCTGACAAATCAAAGGGTTAATAATTATACGATCCCACACAAAAGAAAATTTTGAGACAAGAAGTGTAACAGTTTTTTGAGGATGTTGAGTTTGGGGGAGAAATAAAGTCAGGATCATTGTCTTTGCGAAGGAATCAATTACGATTCCTACTATCACTTTTAACGATGTGCAGGATTCTATACCTGTCATGATCAAGAAGTGAATTCGGAGCCTCAATAAGACAGTGTCGAATTACCTCTATAAGTCGTTGTTAAGATACCTTAACAACGACAACGTAGTGGCACCCCAAAGGAACAAACTCAACAACCTCAAGAACCGGTAATATTAAGTTGGTCCACCAGAGAAAGGAGAAATATAATTTCGGATAATATTGTCATATTTCTCTAGGAACGTGAGGAAGACTGTGGATACTGGAAGATGATCTAATCAACTTCCGTCAGGCCATGGAAAGTTCAAGTTCTCAAAATGGATTGATACAATAAATAAGGAGTATAAGTCCATGCAGGACAATAAAATTTAAGAACTTGTCCCATTACCAAAAGTTATGAAGTCCATTGGCTGCAAATGGACATTTAGAACCAAGAAAGATTCGAATGGTCATGTGGAGAGGTATTAAGTACGTCTTGTAGCTAGTGACTTTACTCAACATTTTGGGATTGATTTTAAACAGTTTTTCTCTTCGGCATCTTTGAAAAACTCCTTTAAAAACAATCATAACACATGTTGCACATTTTGATCTTAAATTATATCAAATGGATGTCAAAATGATATTTCTCAATGGTTACATTGATGAAACAATTTATATGGTGCAACCAGAAAACTTTGTGTCGAAAGACCCAAAGAATATGGTTTGCAAATTGACAAAATCTATTTATGAACTCAAACAAGCTTCTCATCAAAGGTACTTCAAGTGATTATCTCGTTTGGTTTTGAGATGAACACTATTGAAGATTGTGTGTATCACAAGTTCAGTGGGAGTAGTAATAATTTTCTGGTTTTGTATATTGATTAAAGTATTCAATGCAAACCAGGTGACACCTCTCGTTAAAGGAGACAAATTCGATCTCAATCAAGTGTCCTAAGGTTAGCCTTAAAATTAAGAAAATATAATAGATTTTTCTTCATGATCAGTTGTAGGGAGTCTAATGTATGCTCAAGTATATATGCGTCAGGATATTGCGTACATATTAGGATGTTAGGCAGATATTTAAGCAAATATGGATGGATCATTGGGTAGCAGCCAAACTACTTAAGTAATTAATAGAGAACAAGAAATTATATGCTCTTTGTAGGAGATTGGATAATTCTAGAGATCATAAGGGATTCCGACTCCGATTTTGTTGGATGCCAACACAGCAGGAGATCCACATCAGGTTATGCTGACTAATGGAGATATATTTGGATGAGTGTCAAACATGCACTCATAATTTCTTCCACCATGACAGCAAGGTTTATAAACATGCTGTAGGACATCTATTTAGGAAATATGGTTACAAAATTTTGTCACAAGGCTGCGCCTACAGTACGTTGTTGAAAGACCACATAAAATTATAGTGTGACAATAAATCAGCAGTACTGTATTCCAATGACAACAGAAACTTGTATATGTCAAAGCATATTGACATAAAGTTTCTAGTTGTGAAGGAAAGAATTCAGAATGGTTATAGTGTCCATATAGCACATTAGGACAAACTCCATGTTAGCGGATCCGCTTACAAAAGCATTATCATCCAGGATCTTTCATGAGCATACTGCTCATGTGGGTGTTATCTTAATTAAGAATATAGTAATACAGTAGGAGTTTGTATTTTATGTATTTGGGTGCTATTTGGTTTTGGACACATTTATGTATTAAAGTATTTTGGATATTATCTGATCAGATATATGGAAATTCAGTTCATTCTGTTTTTATTATGTTAAAGTATTGATCTCATTAAAGTTAAGAGGACCAGTTGGAAATATACATGTATTGATCACATTGCGTGTAATTTCTATGCTACGCATCCATGATTGATCTATGTCGTTTAGCTATATTGGTATATGTGACCATTGATGGTTTAGTTACGCTATATGTGACGAAAGCCGCTTTGATCCTATGTTGATATGGTTAATGGACGAGATTGTCCGGATATACCCTAAGGATTAAGATAGCAATTTATGAGCTCATTAAGGTTAACACAATTATAAGGTACATATGTGGCCCAGTGGGAGATTGTTGGAATTATTCAATAATTATGGGGCCACACATGTAAAATTAATTGTGTTTGGGATATCAAAATAATTAAGCCAAATTAAAGTGGTCTATTTGAAAAATTGGCTTAAGGGTATAATTGTCATGGAATTAATGTGTAGATACCGGAGATAATTCTAATTTGATGAGGGGCCAAATTAGAAATATTACAACACTCATATCTATATATATTCATTAGGGTTATGGTCCCCAACTCATACGGCCACCAAAGAGAGGGTTTCTCTATTCTCTTCTGTCCCCATCAACAAAGAGAGGAACAAGGATTTCATCTTTGTTATTAAGGGCCGTAGCGGATTGGAAGATCAAACCACATAAAGAGACGTGTGCTTCAAGATCCGTCAAGCAAAGACAATGGATTCAGGTACGCTTCCGCAATTTAATTTTTGTTCTTCATCTCATGAATCGACATGGTACAATAAAATTTTCTAACAAACAAATATCAGAAGCACAAGTACATGTAGAAAAAATAAAGCTACATAGACTAATAAAGTCAAAATGTTTTACATAAATATTGCATACATGTTTAGCACATTTTACTAAAGTACGATGCTAACAAAATGTCCTATTGTTGTAAAAATAATTTCATATATTCTCCTCGTTCTCTTTCTTTCTTCCCCATAGCTAGTTCCCCGTAGCTTTGTGATCAAACTCTTTCATTGTTGGGCATTGGACCTGCAAAGTTGAAAGGTCACAAACAAAAATTTAGTGGAGAAAAAGATCAAAAAATAAAGAAGAGTAACTCTGCAAATCCATCCCAACTTTAAAGGAAAAATTGATATTTCACATGTCGTTATATTCAATGTTCATAATATGTATGGAATATGTACACCGAAAAATGAGGCTTTGACAATTAGACATAGGATATCCAGTAACAATTGCTCCTAGGAGAAGAGAAGTGATAGAATAAGATGCACATGAATTTGTAACAAATATTGTGCTACAACACCTACAATATCTACAATAAGACGAAACAACAATAAGTGATAAAATCTTAGTTCGATCCAGTTCCTGAACACTCAGCAACTTTCAAAGAAAAATACAAGCTTGGCATTTCACAAGTGTAAGCCCCTGAATTTAGGGCTTATTTCTTTCAATTTTATAATTCAATTAGTTGTAATATATATTATTATTTGATTATTATTTGATTTAATGCTCTTTACCGTGACTTGGATTTCTAGAGCATCAGGGATGCCAGTCTATGGAACTTTCTTCTTGAAGTTTGTAGTAGACGAGATTACCTTCACGTCGATATATCATATCCCATCCAAACTCGTTCCCTTGTGCTCCTTTTGTATCGCGCAAGTTTGGGTCAATTTAGATCATTTAATTATTAATTAATTTCCCACTCTTTTCCTTGATCCTCATAAGTACGTTACATGACTTTTAATTTAGGAGCACCAGACCAGTCATTTTCTCGGAACCTGTCACCCCCAGTTTTTAGGAACATGGGTATTTTTGTCATTTTATACTTATGAACATATTTTGAAATTTATTTTATTATTTATGATGTTGTTTTGGGGTTATTTGAGTCGGGTTCGAATTTCAGCTCATTCCGACTTGTATCGGGGACCCGGGGTAGCTTAGACTCTGATCGCGACCCAACTAGAACCGACCAACTTGTCATGACCAAACCCAGATATTTATATTTGACTAATCCCATTTGGTTTTAGTGGGATTAGGGATTAGAATTAGATTTAGAACTTGAAATTAGGAGTTTTCAAGTTACCATTTTGACCCCAACTCAAACCACTCATTTCTTTGACTTGGAGGGCATTTTGGTAAATTGCCAAATGCCTCCAACCCTCTAAGATGTGGCCGCCATGTATGGAGCAGCACCCCTCTCTCTTTCTTCACTCCTAAGTAACTCCTTCTCTTCATTTCATTTTCTTTCCAAAAGCTTCTTCTCCTCTCTCAAGCTACAATTAGGTATGCTTTTAAAATCTTCATTAATTCTCTTTTGCATTTATTTCCTTCACCATAATTGAGGAGGAGACCACCCTCTACATTTTGCCCATAGAATTTGTAGGTTTTCCTAAATCTAGTTTAAGGATTTGATTGGGGGTTTTCTTTTAGGAGGAGTATATATGTATATATATGTGTATATATTTATATGTATTTGAGTGTGTGTGAGTGGTGGTGGTATTGGTGTGAGAATGGTATTGGTGTCATGAGAATGGTGGTGGTGTCATGAGAGTGGTGGTGGTGTGTGTGGTGAGAAAGTGTATGTGTGAGAGTGTGTGTGTGAGTGTATTTGAGAGTGTGTGTTTCTATATTATATATTTATATGTGTATGTATTACATATAGACATGTGTGTGTGTATGTATTATATATATATATATATATATATATATCTATATATATTATATATATATATATATATATATATATATTATATATATATCTAGGGGAAGGAAGTAGTGAAAGAAGTAGAAGAGATGAAGGAATAAGCCACAGTAGCAGCAATAGCCTAGCAGGAGCAGCAGAGTCGTAGAGGAGGGAGATGAGGAGGAGAATGAGAAGGAGAATGAGGGAAGAAGGAGAATAAGAAGGAGAATGAGAAGGAGAATGAGGGAAAAATGAGAATGAGAAGGAGAATGAGAAGGATAATGAGGGAAGAAGGAGAATGAGGAGGAGAATGAGAAGGAGGAGAATGAGGAGGAGAATAGGGAGGAGAATGAGAGGGAGGAGAATGAGGAGGAGAATAAGGAGGAGAATGAGAAGGAGGAGAATAAGGAGGAGAATGAGAAGGAGGAGAATGAGGAGGAGAATAGGGAGGAGAATGAGGCGGAGAATAAGGAGGAGAATGGGAGGAGAATAGGGGGAGAAAGGGGGAGAATGAGGAGGAGAGTAAGGAGGAGAATAGGGAGAGAATGAGGAGGAGAATGAGAAGGAGGAGAATGCGGAGGAGAATAAGGAGGAGAATGGGGAGGAGAATAAGGAGGAGAATGAGGAGGAGAATGAGAAGGGTAAATGTAGGAAATAGGGTATTGATGAGATATTGAGTTTGACATCTAAGATGGGGTTAGAAATAAGTTGTCTTGGTAGGTAATGACTATATGAGGGTAGTTTAGGCTAGTCTTGACCTCCGTTGACCAAGAGTTGACTTTTTGACCAAAAGTCAACTTCAAGTCAACACTTGACTTAGAATTGACCAAAACCAAACCAGAGTTGACCAGTTGACTGAAAATCAACCGTTAGTCAACAATTGACTTGTTTGACCTAGGGTTGACTCAGTATTGACCAAAGTTGACCAGAGTTGACTTTTTGACCAAAAGTCAACTGTAAGTCAACCTTGATCCAAATTGACCTAGTTTGACTTGGATTGACTTCATGTGACCTTGTTTGACCTTGGTTGTCCTAGTGTGACCTAGTTTAGCTTGGTATAACTTAGTATGACCTAGAATTGACTAAGATTAACCTAAAGTGACTAGTTAAGCTAAGTTTGACTAAACCTTAACTAGTTTGACATTGGTTGACCTAACTTTGACTAGTTTGACCTAGTTTGACTTTTAAAGTTGACCAGAGTTGACCAAGAGTTGACTTTTGACCAGATTGACCTAGAATCATGTAGTATGCATTGTATACTCTATTTTTACCATTGTGGATACTGTGACCTGTTTTACTCTAAATAGGACTCTGTGACACCAGTTCGGACATCTATTCATATCAGTCATACAGGGCGACAGGCGAGTACATTCTCTGATAATATTTCTGTTTTATGATATCGTTATGTTTCTTGTATTTAGTGTAGATACCCTTGTTCTCTTGACACATTGTTCACACGGATTGGTATTTCTCTGGATCCCGTCATGAGATGTTATTCCTCGCTTTCCTTGGTATATCTTGTGCAAGTCTTCTTGTTCCTTGTGCATTGTATAGACACGATTCCTGCGAAGGCTAGCTACCCTCTCGGAGAATCGCGTGTCATGATGTGTCATGGTTGGATCCACTATACTAGTCGGGGACGGGGAGTATTAGTGTAGATGTGTGGTCATTATCCATCTTGTTATTCTTGTAGATCTTGTGAGTGTTAATCATACACCCCACGTATGATTAACCAGGCCAGTAGACCTTGTGCAAGACCCAAGCCGGCCACATGTTGAAACTAGTACTTACACACTTAGATAGATGATTCTTGATTCTTGTACATGCCATGATCAGTTTTACTTGCCTTGTTCTAGCTCTAGATTTACAGCTTACCATGCCATGATACTCACATGTACATTTCATGATTTCTTGTATATTCTTTCTATTTACTGCTACATTTTCAATATCGTCTAACTAGTTATTTGAGATTTGGGCTCGTTCCATCCTGACTGGATATGTTGACAAAATTTTAGGAATAGTTGTGCCCTCAGTATTGGACTTCATGATGTTGCTAGCTGAGGTGGATCTCACTATTCTATGTGAGTTGCCTGGTAGTTATCCTTAGTTAGTCTTGTTGTTCCTTCTTTATTTTCTGTCTTATGATCATTGTAGATTCTAGTTGTTCTAGTGATATTGTAATTATTTATTGTCTTATCTTCCTTAGGTTTCGTGATGTGACATGAGTACATTTCTGGTTATGGATCTTTAGATGTTGTAGTTAGTATAGTATACTTGACAGCGTTCTACCGCCGATACTGCGGCGTAGGCTGGGCGTGGCCCACGTATTCGTACCCGTATATCCGGGTGCGGGTCGTGACAACAAGTTTATCACTTTTTTAAATAGAATAATCATGCTGCACCAAAGAATGTTATCAGGTTTGAGAATGTGTTCTAACGATTGAAAGCATTTGTTGCTATAAGTCTGAAACCTACGGTATCGACTAGTATCAGCCGATAGCCACATTAGAATTAGAAACCGACATTGGCAGTCAATCCTGCATCAAAAATGATAAGTACAGGACGTTGATGCATATAGAAAGCCTAAATCATATGAAATTTAATTAATCAGTTCAAAATGTCAGTGATCAATGTGTTCTTGTCAATTCAACATGCAATAGTCTCTTCTTGCAAAATCCCATTGACAGAAACCAAATGAAGTTGCAAAATTTTCCCCTTCACCGTGTCATTTTCTTTCAAACTTATTTTTTCCATTTGATTACATTGCGATTACGATTACATTACAGTGTACCAAACGAGGCCTAGGTCTCTAGTAAATCAAGCATATAGGTTTAGGATGTTGGGAGTGTAACTTGCCTCAGTTTTCCAATGTAGGTTCTGCTAGATCGAGAGAAGTCACTGGAGGACAACGAAACTACAAAATCCGTAGTCATAAGCCTTCACTAATGCTCTGCATTGCTGGAATGAGCAAGAAAAGCTGAAAAAGGATCATGATCAAGAAATATTGTATCAACCTAAGTCAAATGTAAGAATATAAACTCTAGAGAAAGTTCAGATAAACTTTTATTGAAACAAACTAAACAAATTAATGATATTAAAAGAATCCACACACATTTTAAACTTTTTGTCAAAAAATGCCCAAACGTGTGCTGGTAATGAAAATTTTTAGAATAGCTAATATGGGATTCAATGCCATGAAGTTTACACATGCATTTGTATCTTGACGCTTCAAAGTTCAAAGAGAAAATATATTAACAAAAACAAAAAACAAGTGCACAAGGGAAAATGCTTACCATCCAATGTTTCCATAAAACTAGCAGAGAGATCATAACAAGGAATTTTCTCAACCCACGCCAACTGGAGAAGCAAATTGCACTATGAAAGCTAGCATGCTTAACATATCCGTCTCTCTCTTTGGAACAATCATCTTCTTTCTTTCCTGAAAGCATAAGAAAGCGTACTCTTATGCTGTTCTCTCTGCAACCATGGCCGTTATCACTACAATTGTTGGTAAGACCACAAAGCAAAGGTGAGGCAAAACTACCACCATAACATCAGGCACACCTGCAAACTCATTCTTGTTAGTGCTGATGGAAAAGAAGGAAAGCACAAAGAAGGAAAAGGTTTGTAGGTCTTTTTCTTGGGTTTCATAATTATCAAGTCTTCCCCCCGGGACCGCCTCCTGGGCGAGAGGGAATCATGGGGGCATCCCCCGTGAGGACCCATATGTCTATTAAAAAATGAGCTATAAGCTCATTTTTAATACACGTAGGTATTCATACCAGAAAGGGGGTCTAAATCAATCATAGATCGATTTAGAGCTATTTGAGAAGGTTTTTGATATCGATCATAAACCTTCTAAAGTGGGTTGGAACTGCTTTAGTGGGAGCTACTGCTAGTCTTTTTGACCATGAATCCCGTCAAGGGCATACAATAAGTCGATAATCCGACTCCCAAGCATCTGAGATGCGAAAAAAAGCACCTTTCCCTAAGCCATTTGAAATAGATAGGGATAAGGACAAGAGGCTCGCTACCAAGCTTGATGCTTTGAATAGGACCCACGGGGTCAGATGCAGCAAAGAAAGAGGGCTCTCTTCTCCCTTTTCAGTCAAGTGCTTTTATTTCATAACCTTCACTCTTCTTCTCTCATTTACCCGACCTCTCTCAAAGCTAGCGAAGTTCTTCTTTTCTCAACGGATCACTGAGTTTTTCTGCTATTGGCGGACGGAAAAGGAAGCATTCAGTGATGCCAAAGACTTTGGGCTTGGCTTGGAATGTGGAATGAATGGTTGGTTTGATTGAATGTGGAATTTTATTTGTGTGGTATGAATGCAGGGAAGACTGAAGGCATGGGAAGGGTGTAAAAAGACACCATAAAGAAACACATTTTTGATGTCCATCCACCATAGACGCCAGGACTGACTTGTTGCTAGAGAGATGAGCACTCAAAAATCTACATCCAGACTGAGACACGATCGATCATTGACTGACCCTCCTAGTTGGTCGATTTTGGGAAAAAAACCCATCATTCTCACCCTCCGATCAATAGGTTGAAACAAAGAGGTTGAAGGTCAACCAAAGCGAAAGCGGGGATTTCATTGACTTGACTAAATCTTTCGACTGGCCGCCTCACCGCGGAGTGGGCGACCTAAAGGTCGCCTTTGCTTTCTTGCAGCAAATCGATCACTTTCAGATGAGACAACAAGACAGAGAGAAGTCCGATGGAAGAGGTGATACTCCCATTTTTGTATCGTATAGCTCTCATGGCACACCAACTAGATCTCGAAAAAAAGTTCCAATCTGGATCGATCATAGGCATTATTCCGCTACTATACCAGGGCTTGATCATTTCTTTTCTGATATTTCGATCTCGAGCAGGCCTGAGTGGACTGAGCCCATGGTTGTTCACACTCTACTCTACTTTAAGATGATGTTCTTGTCACATTGGACCTGGAACATACACAATTCAATGGAATCTTTCCCCTTGTGATGCACGTCAGATCAGTAATCGCATGAAAAATCAGGAATCTGTGGAGCACATGTGAATGGGCTAATGATGGCCAAGAAAAGATTAAGGCGACCATTATATATATATATTTTATTTTAGTATAATATTTATATATAATTTATTATTATTATAAGGTTTTCTTAATTAATGAAATCAATACGTGTATAATATATATATAATATATATATAATATATATATAATTATATTATATATATATATATATGTTGGAGTGGGTGGGGTTCCCAACCTATGTGGAGAAGGCCCCGGAGTGCGACGAGCGCCGTTCGTGTGTCGAAGAAGCTCGGGAAGTAGGCGACGAAGTTGCTACTGTTGCTGCTGGAGCTGCTGGAAGCAGGGGATCCGAGTTCGGCCCGAACTCGGTCCCAGGCCGAGTTCTGGCCGAACTCGGTCCCAGGCCGAGTTCTGGCCGAACTCGGTCTGGCCGTTCCAGGGTTTGGCCAGTAGGTGCTGGTTGCCCCACACAGAGTTCTGGCCGAACTCTGTGTCGTCGGGGGCTGAAGCGAATTTTAGGATGAGTTTTTCATCATTGGATCTAATCCAACGGTTCAGGTTGGTTGCGGGATTAGGGAGTTAAGTTGAGTTTTCTCAACCCTAATTCATTATCGTATGATCGCAACGTAACACAACTTTTGGAGAGAGAAGGAGGCAAGAGTGCCATTGCAACTTCGGAGAAGAAGGCAGAGGATTGAAGGTCGTTTTCGAAGGAGATCGTGTTTCGGGTAATCTCTACTCGTCGTCTCGCTCTTCGTAGCCTTGTAATCATTGTTCTTATCTCTGAGTGTTGTGGGGATCCGATTTGGATCGGGAGGAGTTTGTAGAGGGAGTAATTCTTCTATTCCATTAGTGGAGGCTTCTGGGTTGGACTCCGATCGTCCCGTGGTTTTTTCCCGCAAGGGTTTCCACGTCAAAAATTCTCTGTGTTTGTGTGGATTGTTTTTGTGTGATTGTTTTTGGGTTCGTGCGTTGTATTGCTCAGTCCTCTCGCAGGTACTCTCCGGTTTGGGGAAAGGTTTCCGTGTTTCTTTCCCAACAGAGTGGTATCAGAGCTTTGGGTTCAAAGGGTGTCAGGAGTTGACAGAGGAACCAGAGAGGAGAGATGGACGCGAAGCCGGTGCGCATGGTGAACCTTAATGGCACAAACTATCATTATTGGCGGAGCAAGATGAAGGATTTGCTATTTGTCAAGAAGCTGCATCTACCTGTGTTTGCAACCGAGAGGCCCAGTGATAAATCCGAGGAGGACTGGAAGTTCGAGCACATACAGGTGTGTGGGTACATACGGCAGTTTGTTGATGAGAACGTGTACAACCACGTTGCCAATATTGAGCACGCGAAGACGTTGTGGGATAAGCTAGAATCCTTGTATGCGAAGAAGACCGGGGTAAACAAGTTGTTCCTGATCCGAACGATGATGGATCTGCGATACAAGGATGGGGCATCTATTACGGATCACTTGAGTGATTTCCAGGGCGTGGTTGACCAGCTATCTTCTATGGGAGTCAAGTTCGATGACGAAGTTCAGGGACTGTGGCTGCTGTGTACATTGCCAGACTCGTGGGAGACCGTACGAGTATCTATGATCGCTGCTCCAGAGGGCGTGGTCAGTCTGGAGTTTGCCAAGAGGGGGTGTTGAATGAAGAGATGCGGAGACGTTCTCAGGGCACTTCATCCACATCCCACCACTCAGAGGCACTTGTTTCAGAGAGCCGCTGAAGGGGCAAAAGCAGGGGTCTAGGTGGTGGCAGAGACAAGAGCAGGGGGAAGTCCAAGGGTCGTTACGAGGACTCGGAGTGTTACCATTGCGGTAAGAAGGGCCATATCAAGCGGAATTGTTTCGCTTGGAAGAGAGAGAAGAAGGGCGACAAGGGGAAGCAAGAGGAGAACACTACAGCGGCGGCCTCGGTGCATGGAGGCGATGTGATCGTCGTAGGTGATGAGGTCATTACTAACCTCGCCTGCGATGACAATTCTTGGCTGGTGGACTCAGGGGCTTCAGCACATGTATCTCACAATAGGGCACTGTTTGCTACTTACACGACAGGAGACTGTGGCGTGTTGAAGATGGGCAACGGAGATGTGTCGAAGGCGGTTGCCGTTGGAGATGTGCATTTGAGAACGAAGACGGGTGCGGTTCTTGTTCTCAAGGATGTTCGTCATGTCCCTGATATCCGTTTCAACCTGGTGTCGGTTGGAAGGTTGGATGACGAGGGATTCTTCAGTCTCTTCGGGAACAGTCAGTGGAAGCTTTCCAGAGGTTCGATGGTGATTGCCAGAGGAAGCAAGAAGTCCGGTCTCTACTATATGGAGGGGAGCACAGAGGGGGCACAGGAGGTGAACGCAGTCAGTGATGCGTCTACCGAGTTGTGGCACAGGCGGCTCGGCCATATCAGCGAGAAGGGGATGAGCTACTTGGTGAACAGGAAAGTGATTCCGGGGCTCAAGTCTACAAAGTTGGAGAAATGCACGCACTGTTTAGTTGGGAAGCAAAATAGGGTGTCTTTCCAAAGTCACCCAAGTTCGAGGAAGCCGGCGTTGCTCGAGTTGATTCACTCGGATGTCTGCGGTCCTATGAAGGTAAAATCTCTTGGTGGTGCTTCTTACTTTGTGACTTTTATTGATGACTGTTCCAGGAAGGTTTGGGTCTATGCCTTAAAGACCAAGGATCAGGTGCTGCCTACTTTCAAGGAGTTTCAGGCCTCTGTTGAAAGGGAGACGGGCAAGAACTTGTTGTGTGTTCGGTCCGACAATGGCGGCGAATACATCGGTCCCTTTGATGCGTATTGCAGAGAGCAAGGAATACGACACCAGAAGACTCCGCCAAAGACACCTCAGCTCAATGGTGTAGCGGAGTGCATGAACAGGACACTGATGGAGAGGGTGCGGTGTTTGCTGTCAGAAGCAAACTTGCCGGGCAGTAATTGGGGTGAGGCTCTTCTCACAGCTGCTTATATTATTAATTTGTCTCCTAGTGCTCCTTTGCAGGGTGATGTGCCTGATAAAGTATGGTACGGCAAAGAGCCGTCATACAGTCACCTGCGGGCGTTTGGTTGTAAAGCCTTCGTACATGTACCGAAGGACGAGAGGACCAAACTTGAGCCGAAGACGAGGCGATGCGTCTTTGTCGGCTATGGTCGGGATGAGTTTGGCTATAGACTCTACGACCCAGTGGAAGGAAAGCTCTACAGAAGCAGGGACGTGGTGTTCGTCGAGGATAAGACCATGACCAACACTCAGGATTCCGAGACGCCTTCTGAGGCTGAGGAATTGCCTGAGTTAGAGTCATTTCGCTTCGAGCAGTTTCCAGAGGACATCGCAGAGGATCCAGTTATGGGGGAGCCGGTACATGGAGTTGCTCCCAACCTTGATCATCAGCCTGCTGATGGTGGTCAGGGTGTCCCTCAGGAGGATGAGCATGCCGGAGAGGTAGTTCCTGAAGGGGCGGAGGCTGTCGGTATACAGCCAGCACCAGTGGCTCCACTGAGAAGGAGTGACAGGGATCGTCGACCATCTACGAGATACTCACCGGATGAGTATGTGCTATTGACTGACGGGAGGGAGCCCGAAAGTTTCGCAGAGGCTATGGAAGACGAACACAGGCAGGAGTGGATGGTGGCTATGCAGGAGGAGATGAGTTCCTTGCACACCAATTCTACTTATGATCTAGTGCGGTTGCCAAAGGGCAAGAAGGCTTTGAAGAATCGATGGGTGTTCAGAGTGAAGCAGACGGAAGATGCTACTCGCCCTCGATACAAAGCGAGGCTGGTAGTCAAGGGCTACGGTCACCGGAAAGGCGTGGATTATGATGAAATCTTTTCGCCTGTCGTCAAGCATTCGTCTATCCGGGTGGTGCTAGCATTAGCAGCCAGTTTCGACTTGGAGGTCGAGCAGATGGACGTGAAGACGGCATTCCTCCACGGTGATCTTCAGGAGGAGTTATACATGGAGCAGCCGGAGGGATTCTGTGAGAAGGGCAAGTCACATTTGGTCTGCCGGTTGAGGAAGAGCTTGTATGGTCTGAAGCAGGCTCCGAGGCAGTGGTACAGGAAGTTCGAGTCGTTTATAGGGAAGCATGGTTATGCACGGACGACGTCGGATCATTGTGCATTTGTGAGGTATTTTGCCGATGATGATTACATCATTTTGTTGCTCTATGTTGATGATATGCTATTAGTGGGTCGGAATGCCACTAGGATAGCGGAGTTGAAGCGCCAGCTGGGCGCGGCCTTCTCTATGAAGGATTTGGGCGCAGCGAAGACTATTCTTGGGATGGAGATCAGCCGAGAGAGAGAGTCCAAGCTGCTACACTTGTCCCAAAAGAAGTACATTCACCGGGTACTTCAGCGTTTCGGGATGGACGGGTCGAAGAAAGTGAGTTCCCCCCTCGCGGCTCACTTTAAGCTCACTGAGGAACAGTGTCCATCTACCGCGGACGAAAGGAAGATATGGAGCGGGTTCCATATGCCTCAGCTGTGGGAAGCCTGATGTATGCTATGGTGTGTACGAGGCCAGATATTGCTCATGCAGTTGGTACGGTTAGCAGGTATCTTTCAAATCCTGGAAGGGTACATTGGAGTGCGGTCAAGTGGATTCTACGTTATCTTCAGGGCACTGCTGGTTGGAGACTTTCCTTTGGTGGTGACGAGCCGAAGCTGGTTGGGTATACCGACGCTGATATGGCTGGAGATGTAGACACGAGGCGATCGACTTCGGGCTACGTGATGATGTTTGCAGGAGGAGCGGTGTCGTGGCAGTCGCGGTTGCAGAAGTGTGTTGCTTTGTCGACGACGGAGGCGGAATACATTGCGGCGACGGAGGCTTGCAAGGAGCTGTTGTGGATGAAGAAGCTGTTGCAGGAAATGGGACTGAAGCAAGAGCAGTATACTTTGCTTTGCGACAGTCAGAGTGCTATCCACCTTGTGAAGAATCAGACGTTTCATAGCCGGTCCAAGCACATCGAGACCCGGTATCATTGGATCTAATCCAACTGTTCAGGTTGGTTGCGGGATTAGGGAGTTAAGTTGAGTTTTCTCAACCCTAATTCATTATCGTATGATCGCAACGTAACACAACTTTTGGAGAGAGAAGGAGGGAAGAGTGCCATTGCAACTTCGGAGAAGAAGGCGGAGGATTGAAGGTCGTTTTCGAAGGAGATCGTGTTTCGGGTAATCTCTACTCGTCGTTCTCGCTCTTCGTAGCCTTGTAATCATTGTTCTTATCTTTGAGTGTTGTGGGGATCCGATTTGGATCGGGAGGAGTTTGTAGAGGGTGTAATTCTTCTATTCCATTAGTGGAGGCTTCTCAGGGTTGGACTCCGATCGTCCCGTGGTTTTTTCCCGCAAGGGTTTTCACGTCAAAAATTCTCTGTGTCTGCGTGGATTGTTTTTGTGTGATTGTTTTTGGGTTCGTGCGTTGTATTGCTCGGTCCTCTCGCAGGTACTCTCCGGTTTGGGAAAAGGTTTTCGCGTTTCTTTCCCAACATATATATATATATATATATATTATATATATATATATTTTATATATATATATATACACACACGTATTGATTTAATTAATTAAGAAAACCTATATAATAATAAATTTATATTTAAAAATGTTATATACTAATATTTAGGAAATGCCACAATTTAACTATTTTTATGCATAGGACATGGATATGGCATGCATAGTAGGCTAGTCATGGCATACAAATAAGCTAGGCATGCCATAAATTCTATTCAACCCACAACTCCAAACTTAACAATGAATAAGGCCACAATATATATATATATATATATATATATATATATATATATATATATATATATATATATATATATATCTATATATACACACTACTATTTAGGCATAATAAATAATAAAAAAAAAAATAAATTTTTTGGGAGTTTACATCATGCGCCAAGTCTCCTCATGCGCTGACTCTTTTATGTGCATCAAATCTTTTTTGTTCCGACAGACATGGACCTTCGAGTGCCACGTGTAAAAGGACTCAGTCATGACAGGTGTCAACAACCCATGATTTCAGCAACCATCCTATACCAACCACGACCACGTGGCAGTTAGCTGCGCTATATGTTGTAACTGCATTATGTTCAGGAATGCCACATGGCAGCAAAATTCAAACGCGCAACACTCCTGTGCCAAAATCCATGTGCGCATCGCATATACGAGAGTGGATGGGGTTTTCTAGAATTCTATAAGTAGAAGGCACCTTCCTTAATTTCCCTCCCAGACATATGAAAAGTTTTTGTATAAATCTAAAAGAGCCGAATTGCTGTTAAGCAGAGACTTGCAATCCTTTTTTACCTCGTCGGATCGCAATAGAGTAAAGTAATCAGCTGTAGTATTCGATCTCCATCGTCACACTTCCCTAGAACAAAAAACTTTGTACTTAGAATTCCTGTTTAGGATTTCTTTGTACCTTTTTGTTTATTAATATAAAAGTTTGTTCAACTTTGTTTAATGGCAAACACATGTTAGTTGCAACACGAGTAGGCCAATAGTCTATGTATTGGAATTGATCCTAAGGCAAGATTAGAAATACTATAAAAGAATAAGTTGCACTCACTAAAATAACGTGTTGGTTTTGTACGGGTGGGCGAGATGCCTTCCACCAGTACGGTTGTGTAATGACACCGCACCATTTTTTATGCACAGGTTCAAGTACTTGCTCGTTTGGGATGGAGCTCGCTTGGACGCACTGAGGCATGAAGTTCCTTGGCATTTTGTGACGTATGGCCACGTTGGTGTATTCACCTATACGGGACATAATGTATGGACATCGCCTTCTAAAGCATCCGCTAGTTGTACGCCTAGAGGCATAATATTTTATTAAGATATGAGAGAGAGCTGAGTGATTGTATTCATATATATTATGAGATTGAGTGACTGTAATCTTGGCCTTATGCCCTTGTAATTACGCTATATTATCAATAAAAAGGATTTTTTTTATACATTTTATGTTGTTCAACTTCTCTTCTCGGGACTTCTATGCGACGACCCCGTCGCTAAGCTGCATAATCGACCGTTATGGTATTTGTCTTGCTTGACTGCAACTTAGGCTCGTGCGGCATCATGTCCAACGATGACAACCGGTTCAACGAAAACCGGGGCATGAAATGCATCTCAGAGAATTTGGAAAATGGAACAAACAAAGATCAAGTTCAGAATAAGAAAGCCCGGACATCCTTATCGTTTCGCTGGCCGCCACACCACGGAGTTTGCATAGGTCAACGGGACCTCCTCTTGAGGGACATTGAGGTTTCTATAGATAGATAGACTCCTTTCCCGCTGCTAAGGGAGAGCAAGAAACGAAAGAAAATGTTTTTTCTCCAGCGCCCCTTTTTTTTGCGGGTATAGACTCCCGCAGCGAGTATTATCGCTGCTTCAATCACTAGGCTGGCTCATAAGGCCACACTCAGGAAACAAGCTGCGCATCTCCAACAGACAACCGAACTACTGCCCTCACCCCAATCTGAGGGTCAAATTTTAGTAAAAAATATAGGGAATTATACCAAAACTTTTCTCACTCAAAACCTCTAAACATCCAGCAAAGATCATCCTACTAACATTAGCATCTCCAAACACTAAGATTCAAGAGTCTATCCAGTAAAGCTAGCCTAGGATTAATCCATCCAACAACCGTCCTTCATTATATCATGATCGACAATCAATCCAAGCAACACATAGTCCAATTTCTCAAGTCTATACGATAGAGTCCACCAATCCAATTTCACAAATCTAGATCACCAATCATGAATTTATAATCTCGATCACAAGTCTACCAGTCATAACTTACTTCCAATCCAATCCTACTCATCCTCGATACGTACATCTCATTCGCTTGTGTCATCAAACCAATTTCATATCATTTTAGAAGTCAAGACAATCCTCAAAACCATCAATAGCTCTGAATTTGCATATTCATTATATCCAAGTTATAGATCGACTTCCAAAATTCTCCTAATCCATAAATTAAGTCTTCTTGAATATATCATCAATCACTAATAATTCCAACATTCACCAAGCCAAATTGAACTAATATCTGTTCGTTCATGCGCATGGTTACTTCAACAAAGTCATTCGAAACTTTAATACTATCATTCGATCTACCAATATTTCACAAGTTAATATCCATCAGGACAACCAATTTCAAAGATTCAATATGCAACACAATCATTGTTCATCCAACCATAATATCCTCGAGTCAATGTCTATCAATCTGTAGATACACCTCAATAGCCTCAACTATTTGTATAAGTAAGAAAACATCTATTCTCTAACTCAAATTCGTTCAACCAATGTTATCTTCTGAACTATATCTCAAGTCCATAATGAAGATCAAATTAGCTATCGACTACGGTCATCGAGCAATACAATTCTTGAATCCTTAGAGTTTTCGCATATATTCCAAACAAACTTTCAATCACACTATCTTCCAATCAAAACATCGAGTCTTCTTATTCAATTCGAAACTCAAGCACATTCAATTCAAGTCATAATTTCATGCATGAACCATGTTTATTTCCTCAAACAAGCTATCTATTTCAAAATCTCGAATCGTTATCCAATACAATCTTAATATTCCATAACAAATTTTCGATCGCTCAAACCGAATCCAATAAGAGGCACATCAAGCAGGAAAAACTCTAATTTAGGCTTCGTAATATCCTATATATTGTTGATAGACTCATCGATACTGAAATCCTTAATCAATCAAACACCACCAGGCAACCCAATACACCACTCAGGTATCAAGGCTGCTCTGTAGATTGTTAAAACCAAGCTGAAACCATCCACTTGAACAATTGAACTAATTCCATTCCTCAAAAATCTAATCATACTGGAGCACACCCAATGATAACCTGATACTCATCCAGAAATGCAATTGTATCAAATCCAACTTATCCTTAATCTAAAATTATTCCTATCCAAAAATCCTAATCATACAAACTAGTCAAACCTACCTTTAAACCAACTCAAACCAAATACTATGCTCTGTAAAGCTATCATTGTTCATCAAACTGCCCACGTGAGATTCATAACATATCTAGACTTATGGTATGGAACATCCGGAAGAACATTAAAGAGTGTCAAATTCTTTTGATCATAGAAGCAACTTAGGGTTAAAGAAGTCGATTTGAGGATCCAAAGACGTAAACTATGGTTATGATACCATTTTATCATACCCCAATCCCGTTTGACCAATAGTTGCTACTAGGCATGATGCCATACAAGTCTAATTTTACTTGTACAAAGCGAATACAAAAATGGCTGATGGAGCGATCTAAGATACAAGGTCATTATAGTGGAAAAATTAAGCAGAAAAGCTGAATCGAGACAAGATATTAAAATAGATCTCTCTATTGATAATTTATTAGAATTCAGCGACCCGAAGCCAAAGAACAAATTGATCACAAATCACTCTATATCTCTATTTCAATACGGAAAATCATGCCACAAGGCTTACAACTCGAGAAATATACAAACAACGATTATCCATACATTATGTCCTTTATATACAAAGTAAATATTTTCAACCTCAATGCTTCAAGTCATCAAATAAGCTCAAAATGACTCTGTACTTCCAAGCAAACTCCACCCTACACAGATATGGTAGGTGTAGAAGCCTAACAAGTATCCTCAACACCCTGTGCTACTCATAGAAAGCTCCAACATTCAGATCAGCAATTAGCGCCAACTATCAGATGGCGTCAGTCATCAAGTGGCGCTGCTTGCCACGTAGCCATCTTCTCGAGAAGCTAAACAATTATCATCATGACTGACAGCACGTTAGTCGAGAAAAATCCGTTCAAATCCCGAGCGTGTCGCTCGAGGAGATTTTGTCAAACGTGTCAGATCCGCCATAAATGACCATCAGCTGTCCTGCGCCATCTGTAGTTGGCACAGGATGATCATTATTATCATATTAATTACTGGCACCACTCAGCAGTTGGCGCTACCTGATCAAATCATCCTAAAGTAGTTAGATTATATGGCACACATGCTACTAATCTCGAAGAACGTAAATGTGACACTGCTCATGACCAAGCACATATTAATCACAGCATGCCACGCATCCAAGCAGTTAAACTAACCGTTCGCGCCAAGGGATGAATGGCGCGCCACTTGTAGTGTGCACCAATCAGAATAATTGGCTAACAGTTATTTCAGAACTCTATAAATAGAGTTTCAAATCAATGGCAAATCATCACTAATGATCATAATCTTCTTAGCACTTGCTGCATCACTCTACAAAGGCTTTGTTCTTCGATATCGCATTGTCCAAGGGATAAAGTGATCGTCTTTTGATCATATTCCTATAATTGTACTTCCCCAGAAATCAATTGTACTCTTGTACTTTCTTTTTTCTAGTTTGTAAAGGAACACTTTTTGTTTTTTAGAAACAAAATGGCGACTCTGCTGGGGATGATTTTCTCCTCTAACGAGAAAGTGACAACTCAATGCGATGTTGCGTCGGTCGGCACGACGCAGATGACATTCGTCGTAAAAGTCGACCAAACTGCATATGAAGCGATGATTGGCGCAGGGGGTGCCGAGCGCACCACTGTTGCTGCGAAGAACAAGGCACGCGCTGTCTGGACTCCGAATTCCTCTAGTACGCCAATCATTGCTATTACACCAGTTATGGAGAAAAGCTCTATAGCCACTTCTCCTTCCTCACCGATTCTGAAATTGGTGGAGAGTGCTTCTATCACTACCCTGGCACCAACCAAAGGACAGCGCCGCCAGGCCACTTCTTCTTCCTCGCCAATTTTAAAATTGGCAGAGGGTGCGCCAGTCAATCCAGGCGCCAACCAAAGGACAGCGCCGCCATGCCACTTCTTTTTCCTCGCCAATTCTGAAATTGGCAGAGGGTGCGCCAGTCAATGCTCATGCGCCAACCAAAGGACAGCGCCGCCAGGACACTTCTTCTTCCTCGCCAATTCTAAAATTGGCAGAGGGTGCGCTAGTTAATGCTGAGGCACCAATCAGGGGACAGATCCGACAAACTACTCCTTCTTCCTTTTAGTTCTAAACTTGGTGGAGAAGTTGCTGACTACTGCCCCTGTACAGAACAAAAGAAAGCACCCAATGGCCTTTCCTTATTATTCCTCAGTCCTGGACTTGGTGGAAAATGCATCTGACTGTGCCCATACGCCAGTCAATGCGAGAATGCTTTTGAGTGGAGATTCTACTTTTTTTGGCAGAGACAATCAAATCAATGTCAAGAGACTAGACTCTGCTCGAAGTCTATCTTCTGTTGATCAACTATGCTACGCCAAACGTACTGAAAAATGGTGTGCAGAACAACATGGCATCCTGTACACTCCTCATGGCCAGCGCTAGTCAAGCCAGAGCCAAGATTTTTCCACTTTGCACAATTCAAGAACAAAGCAGGGTAAATTGAAGGTGTCTCTGACAGACAGTCAGGTGGCGCACAATACTGACATGCGTACCTACCTCAACCAGTGCAGGGCAGTGTCAAACATACATCAAGCACCATCTACCAAGCTGCACACAGGAAGAGTTACTCAGATCAAGAACCCTCTCACCTATGCAAATGAAGTCAGCACTTCTCTGTACACACAGGGAACAGGGCTTCTGAAAAATCTGAATCTTGTTCCTAACATCATCAAGGAATATGTACCTCTGAATTCTCCCTCTCCTGTTACTGTAACAGATCTCTGTGAACTTCTTGTACGAAAATGGAAGATCGTAAGACCATCTCGTCCATCTGTAATTCCTCATCAAGAACATTATTTTAATCACCACCACAAGTAGTGATCAAATATTACTGCCAGTCAGCTAAACGGTCTGTCTTCGATCGTTTGAACTACACTCAGACTCCTGAACTTGTGATGGTGGACGAAGATGAACTGTTGTATGATCCAGTCAACATGACATCTCGAAGCACTAGGGGTAGAAAACGTCCAAGACGTAATGCAGCTCGCAACCTTAGTCAATAATACCATGATCAGATCCATGATTCCGGCGAAGGATGTTGGCACATTTATTTTGATAACATTAACAGCAACTTTATGGTTTAGTTTTCTCTATATTTTAGCGAACAAATATTCACAAGAAGCCTGCTAAGAGATCCTTTTATTCAAGCTGCTCTTCAAATGGAAGTCTGATGAAGTCTCCTACAAATCAAGACTGAAGAGAAGACCAACGTACACTCAAAGACTGCTCTCAACTGGTCCAAGATTTTAAGTCTGTACAGGTCTAGGATCCTCCATGTAACATCTAAGGTGGATGACAAAACGTAAGCCTTCCCTCTCTCTTTTCACTCAAAAATCAATGTCTACATAAACGACATGCCGACGGTATACCTCGGTGTACCGACGGTATACCGTTTCTGACAAGAAATATGTTCTATGATGAAATTCGACACACTGACGGTATACCACAGTATACGACGGTATACCGTTTCTGAGCAAGAAATATGTTCTGTGACGAAACTCGACATACCGACGACAGGCAACAGTATACCGGCGGTATACCTTTTGTGAGCCAGAAATATGTTCTGTAACCAAAGTCGGTGTTCCGATGGTATACCGCAGCATACCACCGATATTTCGATCTCGACATTTTGATTTTTGAATGGACAAGATGCTAGCATTAAATGCTCCCAACGGCTAGATTTATTAGCATTACTGTTCAGAATGGTATGCCGACGGAATGCCGGTCCATACCGATGGTATTCTGTCAGCATTAAGTTTTGGAGCATTAAATGCTTTGTTCTCTTGGTTCTCTATAAAAAGTGATTGTGTCTTCTCCTTCAAGACTAACCACTTGAGCCATAAATTTTCTCAACAACCAAGAGCTCTCACCATTACTACTCTACCCAAAGCTTTTATTTGTCATCCAACCCAAAAGTGCTAGAGTATTAAAGAGTTGTAATTTTTGATCTTCAAAGTTGTAGAAGATCAAAAGCCTCCTTTCTCTTTGTGTTGAAGTTAACGAGCCTTCATAAGAAAACTCGTGTGTAGAAGTTGGCAGTTCTTCAGATTAAAGCTCGTGTTGAAGTTGGCGAGTTTTTCGGATCCAAACTCGTGTTGAAGTTGACGAGTTCTTCAGATCCAAACTCGTGTAGAAGTTGACGAGTCTTCGGATCCAAACTCGTGGATAACTATTTACTCAAATAGTAGATTTAAGCCGGAGAGAGTTCCGGGACTGGATTGCCTTTAGGGAGGAGACCAGGATACATCGAGTGTTTGATTTTCTTTCTCTCTTTTACTCTCAGTAAAATAGCTTTAAATTATCAGTAATTAGTTTATTACCCTATTCATCCCCCTTTAGGGTTCTTCAATTGATATCAGAGCTTTGTTCTCTTGAATTGGATTCACATCCTGAGAGTGATCCATGGCTACTAACCCTAGTTCCAACTCATTTCATAATGAGGGACACTCCACAAATAGGCCTCCTCTATTTGATGGAACCAACTATAACTATTAGAAAATTAGGATGAGCATTTATCTGAAATCCATAGATTTTGATTTATGGTATTGTGTGATAAATGGTCTCCCTACTTCTTCTGGAGTTTTTGAGGAAATTGCCAGTGATACCCTTAGGGATAAACTCACGGAGAATGCTAAGAAGCTTGCTAGTCGAGATGCTAAGGCTTTGAACGCTCACTACTGTGCTCTCGATAGCAATGAATTCAATAGAATCTCCACTTGTAAGTCTTCAAATGATATTTGGAAATTACTAGAAGTCACTCACGAGGGAACATCTCAAGTAAAGGAGTCAAAGATTAGCAAACTCACCCAAGAATATGAATCTTTTAAAATAAAACAAGATGTGTCTATTACTTATATGTTCACTCGTTTTGGTGATATCATTAACCCTCTTTCTTCTCTTGGTAAGGAATACCCTACTCATGAAAAGATCAGAAAGATCCTCAGAGGACTAACCAAAGGATGGAATCCTAAAGCTACTGCTATTATTGAAGGAAACGATTTGACCACTATGAACCTTGAAACCCTCATGGGGAAGCTTATGACCCATAAACTTGACATGAAGGATCAAGAGGAATCTTCCATGAAAGAAAAAGAGAAGAAGAAGCCGAAAGAAAAGGAGAAGCCCCTGGCCCTCAAGGTTATGAAGTCCTACTCAAAGGATAGCTCCGACGATGATGATTCAGATGATGATGAAGAAATAGCTCTCACTGCCAAGCACTTTCGAAAGTTCCTCAAGTTCAACAAAACCAACCGATTTAGACGGGACAATGATAAAGAGCCTGCTTGCTACCAATGCAAGAGAATCGAACACATCAAGAGATTGTCCCATGACAAGAAAGGAATCCAGCAAATACAAGAAGTCCAACAAAGGAGGCTCATCCTCCAGAAAATATGCCAACACCAGTATTTGGTGTGAAAGTGACGCTAGCGATTCAGACAACGACAAAGAATGCAAACACAATACAAATGTTTGCCTCATGGCAACCGATGAGGTACTCGATGACCTCTCTTTGAACACCCTCTCTCTTATGATGATTTGGAAAATGCCATTCTTGAATTACACGAGGAACACAAAGGTGTTAGAAATAAGTACAAGAAATCTCTAAAAGAGGGTGATGCATACTAACTAGAAATAGAAAGACTCTCTAACATCATTATAGATGTAAAGGGAAAAACTCCAGTCTCTGACACTGATGATGTAGAGTCCTTGAGACTCAAGCTAGTAGAATCCGAAGACATCATTAAGAAAAAGGACACTGAGATTCAATCCCTCAGAAATGCTTATGAATTTGCTATGAACAAGACTCTTGCTGCTAATCAAAAAGAGTATGCCACGTCTATTAAGTATAATGATCTTCTTGAGCAATAAAAAACAAGTAAATAAGAACACCGTTCGCACAAGACACACCTACACACCTCATAACAAATCACAATGATCACGCGTACGAGAACACTGCACATAGATCCTTTTCTAACATCGTACACACAAAAAAGGGACCCTTTGTAAAGAAGAACACATCGCATCATGCTTTTTATTATCATCACCATAACACTCATGTTAAAGCTTCTCACACTAGAGCGCCTCATGTTTATAATACTCGCTCTCTTGTTAGAACTCCTCATACTAGAACACCGCATGTTCATGATACTCACCCTTTCTCCTCTAAATCTATAACACCTATGATGTGCAACTATTTGTGGTCTTCTTGGACACACCTTTCATTATTGTCAAATAAGAAAACATGTTGATATGAAATTTTTTAAGTGGGTTCCTAAGACTTACAATCAAGGACCCAAATGCTCCAGGATACCAAAGTCTTCATCTTCAACTTTTGTTGTAGGTGAACCCTCCCTCACATGCTAGAAGCAAGTGGATCCTCGATAGCGGTTGCTCACGGCACATGACCGATGATGCTTCACTTTTTGCAACGCTATCGATGAAGAAGGTCACGTCTCCTTCGGTAACAATCTCAAAGGCCACATCATAGGAAATGGTAACATAAGCTCACCTCCTTATCCTTGTATTAAAAATGTTTGTCTTGTTACTAATCAAGCACAACCTTCTTAGTATTAGTCATCTTACGGATAATGGCTATGATATTAAGTTTGTTAAACACAAATGCTTCATCACCGATAGTATAGTGGATCTACGGTGTATGAAGGCATTAGAAAAAATAATATTTATGTCCTTTATCTTGTTGAAGGTACTAACAATGACAGGTATCTAGTTGCAAAGAACGATGAAAGTTGGCTATGGCACATGAGACTTGGACATGCCAACATGAATACCATCTCCCGACTTGCCACTAGGAAGCTTGTAAGAGGGCTTCCAAGTATTTCCTTCAAAAAGGACATGGTATGTGAAGAATGTGAGAAAAGTAAGTTGACTAAATCTTCCTTCAAATCCATCAACTCAGTAAGCACTACTAGACCTCTTCAACTCATTCATATGGATTTATTTGGTCCTAGTAGAGTAGCTAGTCTTGAAGGTAAACTTTATGCTTTCATTTTGGTTGATGATTTTTCAAGATTTACTTGGGTTATTTTTCTTGCAAATAAAAGTGAGATTTTTCGTGAATTTGTTGCTTTTTGTAAATGTGCTCAAAATGAGAAAGGCATTACTATAAACAAAATTAGAAGTGATCATGTAGGAGAATTTGACAATGTCGATTTTAAAAGATTTTACGTAAAGAATGGTTTTGGTCATGATTTTGCTTGCCCTCAAACTCCACAACAAAATAATGTTGTGGAAAGAAAGAATAGAACCCTTGGTGATATTTCGCCCGGTTATGTTAAACTAATATAAGCTTTCCCAATATTTTTGGGCTGAAGCCGTTAACACGGCATGTCATGTTATAAATAGGGTCTTAATTAGACCTATTTCTAAAAAGACTCCATATGAGCTTTGGTTTGACAAAATTCCTCTATTGAGTATTTTAAAGTTTTTGGATGTAAATATTTTATTTTGAATACCAAAGATAACATAGGCAAATTTGAAGAAAAAGCCTATGAAGGTATTTTCCTTGGTTACTCAATACATAGTAAAGGATTTCGTGTTTTTAACAAAAGAAGTCTTGTTGTCGAAGAGTCAATTAATGTCTCCTTTGATGAACTTAACTCTTCTATATCCTCCTCATCCGATGTTGATGACATCTCTTGTGGTTTGGAAAACTCTTCTATTGGAGACTCTCGTTGCTCTTTATCAAACAATGAAGTAGTGACCCCTCCAATCGAAGATTCTCCACCATTAGTGATTCCTCACGAGGACCTCCCAAAAGAATGGAGATTTGTCCCACATCATCCCAAGGAGCTTATCATAGGTGATCCTTCTTCACGTGTTAGCACTAGATCCTCCACTCGTGATCTATGTGCAAATGTGGCTTTTATTTCTCAAATCGAGCCTAAAAATATTAATGATGCTTTTAATGATAAATTTTGGATGACAGCAATGCAAGAAAAGCAAAATCAATTTGAGCGAAACAAGGTTTGGGAACTTGTCTCTAAACCTCACAACCACCCCATTATTGGAACAAAGTGGGTGTTTCGCAATAAACTTAATGAAGATGGGTTCGTAACTCGTAACAAAGCTCGATTGGTTGCTCAAGGCTATAACCAAGATGAAGGCATTGACTACGAAGAAACCTGTGCTCCGGTTGCTCGTCTTGAGTCCATACGCATGTTATGTGCCTTTGCTTGCTTTAATGACTTCAAACTCTTTCAAATGGACGTTAAAAGTGCTTTCTTAAACGGTATTATTAAAGAGGAAGTTTATGTTAAGCAACCTCATGGCTTTGAAGATTTCCAATTTCTTCATCATGTTTTCAAGTTACACAAAGCCCTCTATGGCCTCAAACAAGCTCCTCGTGCTTGGTATGAGCGCCTTAGTTCCTTTCTTCTTTCTGACAACTTTTCTAAGGGTAAAGTTGACACTACACTTTTTATTAAATCTCTTAACGACACTTTTCTGTTAGTCCAAATTTATGTTGATGATATTATCTTTGGTTCCACTAATAATGCACTATACGTAGAATTTGCTAAAGTTATGCAGGACGAATTTGAAATGAGCATGATGGGAGAACTATCCTTCTTCTTGGGTCTACAAATCAAGCAAGGTCCTAAAGGAACCTTCATCAATCAAGCTAAATATACAAAGGATCTTCTCAAACGTTTCGAACTTGACTCTTCCAAATCAATGAGAACTCCTATGGCAACAACGACAAAACTTGATAATGATGAAGATGGCATCTCTGTCGACATTCGTAAGTATCGAGATATGATCGGTAGCTTACTCTATTTAACTGCTAGCCGTCCTGATATAATGTTTAGTGTATGTCTTTGTGCACGATACCAAGCTAATCCAAAAGAATCTCACTTATGTGCCATTAAGCGCATTTTTCGGTATCTCAAAGGCACCATCAACATGGGTCTTTGGTATCCGAAATCCTCATCCTTTGAGCTTATCGGCTACTCGGATGCGGATTTTGTCGGATATAAAATCGACCAAAAAAGCACAAGTGGCACATGTCAATTCCTTGGAAAATCTTTGGTATCTTGGTTTAGCAAGAAATAAAACTCTATTGCTCTTTCCACCACTGAGGCCGAATATATAGCAGCTGGTTGTTGTTGTGCACAAATTCTTTGGATGTCACAAACACTTGTCGATTATGGCATTTTTTTACTTGCACTTCCATTAAATGTGATAACAGTAGATCCATCAATCTCACGAAAAATACGATTTGTCACTCACGCACGAAGCATATTGAGATTAGACACCATTTTCTTCGTGACCATCAACAAAAGGGGGATATTCATCTTGATTTTATTGACAATACTTATCAATTAGCTGACATCTTCACTAAGCCCCTCCCGGAGGATCGTTTCGCTTTTCTTTGCAAAGAGTTAGGCATTATCAATCTTGAGTTCTAGTTCATTACTCGAGCGACATACCGACGGCACACGGCGGTATACCGACGGTCTACCGATTTTTCTTCAGAATTATGTTCTATGAACAAAATCGGCATACCGTCGAGATCCACCAGTATGCCGCCGGCATGCCGTCTGCGGCGGACTGAAATAGTCAGCTTACTTACTTCTAAGAGGGGGCCCACCATATCCTTTTCAAATCCTTCTCATAACCTCCTATCCCATCATATCCCCTCTTCATTTAATTCTCCCACTTTTTAACTTCTCCCTTCTTTCAAAACATCCCTCACATCACTTCTCATTTAATGTTTGCCTTTTCAAAACCCACCATTAATTTCTCCTTCATCTCTCTTTCAAAACCCCCATATTAATTATCCATCCATTCACCACTTCTCTCCTCTCTTTAAATCCTTTCTTCCTCCTCCTCTTCTTCTTCCTCCATAACAATTTTTCTTCCTCTTCACTTCTCTTCTCTACATGGCCTACGCCAAACGCCCCTACTTTTTCTCTTCCACATCCAACCCCTTCACACCAGTTCTCCTTCCTAAAGGTGGTTACGATCCAAAGATCTTCAAATCCCATCTTGCTGCCGATGCCTGGTTCTACTACTTTGTCGACCATGCCGTATACAAAGGGAAGGCAATCAACTGGAACCTCTTCTCCGGTCATCTATCTCTCTTCGAGACTGCTGGCCTTTCCACTCTTCTCCGTCGCCAAGTTCGCATCTATCCGGCGGCGGTCAGACTCTTCGACTGTAATCTGGTGTCGAACTTGGCCAACAACGCTATTGAGACTCTTGTCAATGACCGTTACTTTCGTCTTACTGCCTGTGACATTGCAGAGATTCTCAGATCCCTAATCACGAGGATGCACTCCCGACTTTAGCTGGTCTTTATCCTACCGCTGAAGTATCCTTCGACGAGTTCTGTGCTATCATCTGCAAGGGACCTAACCCTCCAGCCATTCCTGCCGTCTCTAAGCTGCTGGGACTATTCTACTATGAGCTGCATCGCATCATTTGCCATACCCTGTACCCCAAGTCTGACAACTACGATGCCATCACCAATGATGCTCTGGTCTGCATGTACAACTTGTACTCAAAGAGACTTGGTCCTTTGCTAAAACTTTGTTGAATGCCTTCTCATCCATCCACTCATCGGGAAGGCAAGCCCTCAACTACGGCATGTTCATCACTCTCATTCTTGAGGCTAAGGGAGTCGACCTCTCATTTTGACAGTCGGACGGTGTTCCTCCATTCCTGGCCTTATCTCGCTCTCAATCTGGTGCTTCAACCTCTCGTGCTTCAGCCTCATAGGAGCCGTAACCTACCCTGCTGCATCATCATCTGATCCTCCTTCCTCTGCCCAATTCATGCCTCTGTCCCAGTAACACTTTGATATGCGCATGGCTCAGGCGGAGGAGCAGATGAGGACCAATACCCGTGGCCTTGGCAATCTGATTCAGAGCCGCTTTCATGACCAAGCCTACTTCATTCAGCGGACTCTTCAAGATCACAATGCATTTCTCGATCTCGATCTTCAGGATCCTCACTTTCAAGGATCTCGATTCTCTGACCCCAATGCCTATGGGTTCATATATCCCGATGGTGTTGATCCTTTTGGTGCATTTCACGGGACTTCGGATGATGGTGGTGATGATCCAGCAGATCAGAAGCTTTTGGCCTCCTTCTGTGTTTGGTCCAATAATCTGTGGTGTCTACTCCCCGTTTGTCTTTTGAAGTCCTTCGGGGACTAGTGTTGTTGTTTGTTCTGTTTAGTTGTCTTGTGTGATCCTTCGAGGATCTTATGTTGGTTGTTTTTCCTCCCGATAGGGAGCATTATGTTGGTCTGCACTCTACTTGCATGTACTCTTTAACTCTGACATTCAATATATGCATGGTTTAACTATATCTTCCGCTCTCATATCAACTCTGACATTTTAGCTATATTTTTTTTACCATCTTTGATTAAGTGACAAAGGTGGAGAAAACGTATTGAGGGGGAGTAATCTACCTACGGGGGAGTCACTCCCCTAAAAGATGCTATCTTCCGTTTTTTGTCAATTATCAAAATGGGGGAGATTGTTGGCACATTTATTTTGATAACATTAACAGCATCTTCGTAGTTTAGTTTTCTCTATATTTCAGTGAACAGATATTCACAAGAAGCCTGCTAAGAGGTCATTTTATTCAAGTTGCTCTTCAAATGGAAGTCTGATGAAGTCTCCTACAAATCAAGACTGAAGAGAAGACCAACATACACTCAAAAATTGCTCTTAAATGGTCCAAGATTTCGAGTCTGTACAGGTCTAGGATCCTCCATGTAACACCTAAGGTGGATGATAAAACGTAAGCCTTCCCTCTCTTTTCACTCAAAAATCAATGTCTACAGAAACGGCATGCCGACGGTATACCTCAGTGGACCGATGGTATACCGTTTCTGAACAAGAAATATGTTCTGTGACGAAATTTGGCACGCCGACGGTATACCATAGTGTACCGACGGTATACCGTTTCTGAGCAAGAAATATGTTCTGTGACGAAATTCGGCATGCCGACGGTATACCATTTTTGAGCAAGAAATATGTTCTGTGATGAAACTCGACATACCGACGACAGACTACAGTATACCGGCGGTATACCTTCTGTGAGCCAGAAATATGTTCTGTAACCAAAGTCGACGTTCCGACGGTATACCGCAGCATACCGCCGGTATTCCGATCTCAACATTTTGATTTTTGAATGGACAAGATGCTAGCATTAAATGCTCCCAACGACTAGATTTATTACCGTTACTGTTACTGTTTAGAACGGTATGCCGGTCCATGCCGACGGTATTCCGTCAGCACTAAATTCTGGAGCATTAAATGCTTTGTTCTCTTGGTTCTCTATAAAAAGTGATTGTGTCTTCTCCTTCAAGACTAACACCACTTGAGCCATAAATTTTTCAACAACCAAGAGCTCTCACCATTACTACTCTACCCAAAGCTTTCATTTATCATCCAACCCAAAAGTGCTAGAGTATTAAAGAGTTGTAATTTTCGATCTTCAAAGTTGTAGAAGATCAAAAGCCTCTTTTCTCTTTGTGTTGAAGTTAACGAGCCTTCGTAAGAAAACTCGTGTGTAGAAGTTGGCGAGTTCTTCGGATTAAAGCTCGTGTTGAAGTTGGCGAGTTCTTCGGATCCAAACTCGTGTTGAAGTTGGCGAGATCTTCGAATCCAAACTCGTGTAGAAGTTGACGAGTCTTCAGATCCAAACTCGTGTGTAACTATTTACTCAAATAGTAGATTTAAGCCAGAGAGAGTTTCGGGACTGGATTGCCTCTAGAAAGGAGACCAGGATACATCGAGTGTTTGATTTTCTCTCTTTCTCTTTTACTCTCAGTAAAATAGCTTTAAATTATCAGTAATTATTTTATTACCCTATTTACCCCCCCTAGGGTTCTACAAAGGAGTCTACCGACATACCAGATCAAGAAGTCGAGAGACAATCGGTCAAAGGAATTTTCCTTCTGACCGAGAGACAATCGGTCAAAGGAATGTTCCTTCTGACCAAGAGACAATCGATCAAAGGAATCTTCCTTCCGAAAAGAAACAATCGGTCAAAGAAATCTTCTTGATTCTAACCAAGATTTTCTCAATCAAAGGAATCTTCCGGCTCTTCATCCTGGGGGTGGTTCCTTGCATGACTTCGATGCCGATAGAGAAGGCTCTGAACGGACCATCTTTTCCACCAGTTCTTCCTCGGTGGCCAGAGAAGTGACTACCTATGTCACTAACAAAGAATAAGATGCATCTAGATTCGGCAGTCAGGAATAGAGGATCGCTGCTCTAGAGGCCAATTTAAAGAACATGGTCAAAATGATGGCAAGTATGCATACTGTGATTATGGTACAATACTCTGTTCCACCGGTTACGAATCCTATTCCAACCAAAGAACACATTACAGCATCAGCTCCTGCCAACACTAGTCTGGGGTACAATCTCCTCACAATGCTACCATGCCGGATCCAAGTCAGTCTGGTGCTGGGGGTGGTGCTTCATACAGTCCTGCCTCCTAACGCATCGAACCAATCTACTGCTCCCCAAGCATTAGGGGATACCAATGAGGCGGTGAAGCTTCTACGTAGTCAATTCGAAGCTTTCAAGCAGAAGGATGGTCTGCAGAAGCTTGGAATCGAGCAACCCTACCCTATAGAGTAGAAGGAAGTCCCGTTCCACCTAAATACAAACCGCCAACCATCATGCTGTTTGACGATAGTTCATCTCCAACTCAATACCTCAATCACTTTGAGGTAATGACCGATCAGCTCCAATCAAATGATGCTCTACTCACTAGAGTGTTCGTCGGATGCTTGGCAGGTGCAGCCTATGACTGGTTTTGCAGCTTTCCAGATGGTTTCATAACTTCCTTTGCAGGGTGCAAGCAAATGTTCCTGGAATGGTTCTATGAGGGAATAAATGACATGACTATGTCGGCCCTCATCAAAATCAAACAACAACCTAATAAAATTGTTGAACATTTTATTGAGCGCTTCTGTCGAGAGGCACTCAAAATGCCTCTGGGTACTCCAGATGCACTGACTATAGATACTTGCAAATCAAACTTGTTTCCTATAGTCAGCATGTGGACTGGACCCACGTAATTTCAAGACTGGGCCTCCTTCATAGTAAGTGCTAGGGTAGCCGAAGACAGTGCTGACAAGTTCAAACAACTAGGCATCCAGATGCGTAATCTTGACAAAGATGAACATCCCAACAGCGGTGGTCGTCAGAACAACTGCAAGAACAAGGAAGCTTTAGCCATCAATGTGAAAGGCAAAGAAGCTTTGGTTGTTAATATGGGTCAGTCAACACCTACTACGAAGACACCTCCATAGAGAGCACAACGTTCGAAAAAAGAGTACTCCTTTGATAAGGATGACATCATGAGCATCTTTGATTGCTTAATCAAGAGCAATAAACTTCAGCTACCAGAAGTAAAGCAGCCAGATGAAGTAGGTAAAACTGATCATACTAAATACTGTATGTATTACAGGTTCATTGGACACCCGACCAGGGCATGCTACATGTTCAAAGGAAAGATCCAGTAGCTGGTTAATGCCGGAGCGATCACTCTCCAGCAGGATGAGAAGATTGTTACAGTTAACGTCGTCTCTCTGTAGTTTGCGACTTTCTTGCTCAACTTGTGCAGGATGGAGTCGTTCCCATTCTGAAGGCTACTCTGGATATCATCAATCTTCCACTTGCACGAAGTGACGGTCTTGTCCCTCTGTCAACCAACAAAGGGAAAATCATGTGGATCCATCCCGACTTAGTTGTCGACTTTGAGACGCCTGCTTCGTCTGCAATGTCTAAGATGACAACCAAATACAAGTCAAGCCACATGACTTCTATAGGCAGTCATCATCTTCCACCTCTGGATGCTACCTTCTTCCTGGTGAATGATTCATTTTCTTCTTCTGGAATAATACTGCCAAAACTAGAAGCGAATTACCAGCCAGCATTCCACCTATACAGTCAACAGTCCCGGGAACTGATGCAAAGATGGGATATGATCTGCAAAAACCTCCGGCTTGAATGATGGGAAAGGGTCTCCTATACCTCTCTCTTTCTACGTCTTTCGCACAACCAGTCCCGTATTGGCTTAGGATTCTGGACAAATCCTTTATCGCTTCAAAAGAAGTCCTCGAAAAGCAAGCTTCGGATGAAGAACTGGAATATAGTTTCCTTCTCACCAGCTCCAAAAGACGAAGCCATGACCGGTACCAGATCTGGTAGACTCTTCCTCAGAGACTATCCAGAGGGATGAAATAATACAGTTATTCCACCTCTAGTCCCTGATGTCCCTTCAACATCTTCTCCGCATGCTATCAATGTCCCATCGGCTTCATCGCCTCCAGTGGAACCGACTCCTTCCAAACCAACAGCAATCGACGAAGGCAAACAACCAGTTCACTTCGATAAAATATTGAAGAAAACTCTACCTCTGGGACTTGAGAATCTATACAACTTTGACATTTTGGCACATCTAGCAAATACTCCGACGAGGTTATCAATTTTTGAGCTTCTTCGTCTTTCAAGGAAAACTCGAGAAACACTGAACAAAGCTTTGATGCAAGCTGACACTTGTCTAGCACTCCTCAAGAAACTAGAGGAGAAACCTGTGGCATGCCCTCACTGTCATAGTATGATGGAGCTGATCCCGAACATCACCTTCACACAAGATGACATGCTTCTGGAGGATAATCGACATGACCGACCTCTCTATTTCACGGGGTATGTCGATATGATGAAGGTCGATCACATCCTGATTGATCCTGGGTTTGCACTCAGTATCATGCTGAAGATTCTACTGGATGCGTTGAAAATCCAGTCCATAATCTCTCTACAACAATCACCACTATTCTGGGTTTCAATTCCGGGAGAAGTGAACTATTGGGAAGATTCGCCTGACAGTTCAAATCGGCAATCTTCGCACGAAAGTAACCTTTTATGTGATTGACAATCACGGCTCCTATAATGTTTTATTAAGAAGACCGTGGCTGCATGAGCATAACATAGTGCCATAAACTCTTTACCAATGCTTCAAGTATGTGGATGATCATGGTGAAGTCCACAAGGAAGTGGCTGATCTCAATCCCTTCCGAGGCGTTGAAGCATATTTTACTGACTCCGGGATGTACAAAGAGGTTCATGAAAGTTGTACTGGCTATGGACACTAAAGAAGATCAGAGGGACAACACTGATGATGTCCTTGTGATTTCGGTTAAAGGACGCACTTCTCGTCCTTCGTATTCTTAGAGACGCTGACCATCCATATATCCTCTCATGCTAAGCATCCTCTTGCTTAAAAGACGGAGCATAGGGAGCTCACCTCTTCTGAGCCACTTGTTATTGACCTTCGTTGTAACAAGCCTTCACCTCCTCCTTCTCCCTTTCCGCCTCTGGTCATCAACCTTAGAAAACCATCAGCTAAGATCAAGAGCCCTATTGTAAATGATGATGTAATTATTAATAAAGTAGCATCTCCTTTGCAGTATACTGATGTCAACTACTATACTCGATGTTATCTAGAAATCATAGATAGCATCGAACCTCTTACATTAGGAGCAGTTCAACCTCTCTAAGATGAAGTATCACTTGAACCAGCACGAGATTCATTCTTTCTAGTTCCTTCTTGGAAGAAAGATGAACATCCTATCCTCTTCAGCAAAGGATTGCATCAAACAACTACGTCTGATAGTGAGGCTGAAAATAACGATAACATGCGACTTCAGCTACGTCATTACAGTCAACAATCAAAGAATATCATTCAAAAGATGGGCTACAACTTCCAAACTGGCCTCAGCGGTGCAAGGGAAGGTGAACTCCTATTCGTATCCCTGCTCCGAAATAAAGGTCACTACAATACTACAGCCAAACAAAGCATGGGTTGGGTTATACTTTACCGATCATGACCCCAGTATGTTTTGAGTCTGATAAGGAGAAGGGATCTAACTCATCCGACTCTATTTCTTGGGATTCAGACAACAGTATAGGGTGCGTTCATCGAGTGTCTTTATCTTCTAATATGGTGACCACCGAGTTCTTTGAAGGCGACGATGACTTTGTTGAAGCTCTTGAATCTAATCCTTGGGCACAAAGGATAGATACTCAATTAGAACTTTGCTTCGAGCAACGCGAACCACCTAATGAAGATTAATTGGTTCAAGTCAATATTGGAGACGAAACCTCCCCAAGATCGATCTTCATCAACAAAAGCCTCCCAGAAGCTGACAAACAAGAGCTGATTCAGCTTATTCGGGAATACATTAACATATTCGTCTGGAGCTATGAAGATATGTCGGGATTAGATCCTCAGATCGCTACTCACAAGCTCAACATCCTACCAAATGCAAGACCGGTCAAGCAACAACAACGTCGATTCCGACCTGACATGATGGATGCTATAGAAACTGAAGTCAAGAAGCTCATCGCCTGTAGCTTTGTCAGAGAAGAACATGTAATGCCTAAGTCCCAAAATACTTAGGACTAAATATGTCGACATGCCAGCTGCATACATACAACGTATACTCCAATATATGGACCATTGTATGTATACATAAGCTGTAAAATACAGTAAACTATGATACTAATCTTGTCCACAAATAAAGAGTAAGACTTTATAATAAACTCATGAATTATCATTTACAAATTGTTGGGCAGAGACAAATCTACTACCATCGATGAAGAGAGAAATACATAATAACGAAATTTTGTCGAGCGAAGCGAAGACGATCCAAGTGTAATCATCCTCGAAGAAATGGCCTTGGCTAGAGCACCTGCGAAATGACACAAACACACACCTGTAGAATTCACCAGGTCCTCAGAGCGAAGTAACAAGATACATAAAGAATATGCCATGTAAATACTGAATATAAAATATGCCACAAATAAAAGTAAGTGACAAGACACCAATAAGGTAATCTAACCATACTAAAGTGAACATGCAGTTAAAAATAAACTTTCGTTGCATGAGCCCTGGCTGTAAATAGGATCTGGTATAGTCCCCACTTGGGCACCAGTGACCTAAGCGCATGACGTTCAAAAATGACAGTGGCCAACATGAGGGGGTCATCATACCCGTATCTCCAACGGAACTTCTGGGTTACAAGGGAATGTGTAATAGAAGCCCATACGACAAAGAAATGTTCTCCCCACCCGATGCACCTATCTAGGTCGCATCCGCGATCATGTACCTCTACTAACTGCTATGTCTCCTAACATGCCTCTATTAGCAGTTAGACCTAACGCATGCGCATGGGTGATCAGCCAACACGCAAGGACCTCTATATAGTACTCATCTCACACATACTCGTGGTACAATTGTGACAAGGTTTATGTAATACACTACAGATGGAAGTCCCTTAACTCTAGGTCCATATGCAATCAAAGGATAATAAATCAAGTAAACTAATATCACTGAGCAGGCAGTAAATCAGGAACTGTAATAATGGTGCAGCTAGAAAAACTAGAAATAAATACATCGTGATGAGCAGTAAGTAAAATGCAGACTACTTATAAACAGTAATTTATGGCAAGGTATTTTGCCTGATGTAAAGCCTGGTGTGGTGCGATGTTCCTTCAAGTCCTGTTGTCCAATAGCCGGGGTCAATGCGTAAGGGTCCGAAGTTGCGAAAAAATAGGGAAGCATGATTAGATAGGATATTCGAGGAGAACTCTGTGGAATACATACATATATTATGTTTAGAAAACATCCATATTATTTTAAAAGTAGATTTTATTGGTAAAATAGTTTTAGGAAAAAAGTACTTAAAAATCAAAAATCGTTTTGGGCCTAAACTGTAAGTTTTGTCAAAATAACATTTTAGGTCGAATCTGTGTTTTCAAAATATATTTCTAGATAAATACGAAATAATTCTAGAAAATTATTTCAGACTAAAACCTTAGTTTTGTCAAGTTATAACCTTTTTTTTAAATCTAAATTTAAAAATACAATAAAAATAATAAAATAATTTTATAAAAATTTACTTAAATACTCAAAAATACTCTATATATATACAGTATAGAAACATACATTAGTCAAATATGTCATGAAGAATCGAAAAATCATTTTTAGGCTAAAGTTACTCTAAGGTCGTAGAAGTATAATTTTGTAGAAAAAATCTAGAAAAATATTATAGGGTACTGAGTTTTGTGAAAATTAATATTGGAAAATACTGATGGTCTTTATTTAATAAAATAGATTAAGATAATAATAATACTAATAATAATACTTAAAATAATACACATATAAATAATTTATACCTTATATATTATACCTTAGTCAAAAAATCATAATAGTAATAAGAATAATATATATTACTTTTAAAACAGCTTCACTGTTGCTTTCCCAATATATCAAAAGCAACATTTTTCCTTACCTATACTACAACTGTCCCATTCTTTCTCGTACACAAATAAATCAAAGCAAGGACGGAAGAAGAGGGAGCAGACCGAGAGGTTAGTAAGGGGAGAGGGATGTTGAGGGGAGAGAAGAAAGATGCCAGAGGGGAGAGAGGGAAAAAGGTTTACCGGAGGTCGGAAACCTAGGCGGCGGTTGGCACCACTGTTCTCAGTGAGCGGAGGTGTTGGGAGGCAGTCGGCATGGGTGTGCGGCTACGGAGGCTGGCTGGAGGCGCTACAGCCATCCATGAGCATAGCTCCTCCGGATCGGGCGTCGATCACTGAAGGAGGATCGATGACTCGGTCGGTGGTGACAACATAGCACGGTAGCGCATAAGTGCGACCACTCGCCGGGACGCGGCGGCAGAAGCGCCAGGGGTCAGTAAGGGGGATTTTTCTGCCGACGGCTGCAGGCGCACGCGGTGGGATGCGCACGCGTGGGCTACGCTCCCGTCTGGCGCGGGGACATTAGCGAGAAACGGATCTTGCGGTAGCGCGGTTGTCAGGTTAGGGTCCTCCCCTCTTCTTTCTTGTGGGTGTGGTGATTGGGAGTGGTAGTGCTGGTGACCATGGCGGTGTTCGGCCGGAATTGGCCAGGATACGGTGGTGATTGTGATGGCAGCGGGTGCGGGTGCTGGTACGGGTATGGTTGGGTGGCAGGTGGTCGAGGGTGTTCGACACGACGGGATGGAGGGTCGAATTTGTCGGCCTCGGGTTGGAAACAATGTATATCTAAAAAGAAAATAGTGGATGGATACGGACACAGACACGATGCACAATGGGATTGTGAAAATTTGGCTTGTGGAATATATGGGAAAGAGAGAAAAGAACATCTCCTTATATAGGAGGTAGAGACTCTACTGGATATGGATTGGGATTGTTTAAATCCCCAATTATATAATCTACGTATTAGTTTAAATAATTTTAATTCAAAACAATCATATCTTTCCAAAATATGTATATACTAGATAATCTTATATTCAAAAATTAATTTAAAATTATTTAAAAAATTAATTTCTGATTTAGTTCATAATAAACCAATTTAGAAAGACTTTTTATAACTTGTATTAATAAAATTATAATTTTGAAAATTAGAAATTTAAAATAATTCATGAATTAAATTCATGAATCATGTATGCAAATACTTAGAATAATCTTTTTATTACTATTTTTTAATATTATAAAAACTCAATGCAATACTTTTGACAACTTGGGCAAAAGTATATTTATCCTATATATTTGAAACTACTTTCCGTAAAAATGAAATCTAAATAAAATATTTTCTGAAAATATGTACCTCGCACATATTCGCACTCGACGAGCAAGTACGAACGTAAACTTGCATATGTCATATAATACGACAAATACAACTTCGCACGTGACGTACGAATAAGAAGTACAAAAATCAATATCCAATTTATTAAAAAAAATTGTAGTAGGAAATTAGGGCTTTTACATCCTACCCAACTTAAAAGAATTTCGTCCTCGAAATTTAGGAATAATTAGGATTGGTAGGGTAGAAGCGATAAAAAGAGTTTGTTAGTGAGATATCAAGATCAGTTTTTTGTTGGGGAATTAAGCATACAAGAATTTTGGATGATTACGATTTAGAAACTCAGAAGATAAAGACATGACATAGTATAGATAATCGTGAGCATGGCACCCTCAATATCCAATTAGATTGATACTATCATAAATCGAAAATTTATAAATCCAAGGTTGGGAATAGCTTTCTATATCTCACTTTAATGTCACTAACTTCATATTTGAGTTGTTTTAATTACCGCCATTTGAGTCGTGTCAAGTATCATCATGGTCTTTGAATAAATCTTCAAAAGTTTCGATTCTTCCCAAGGTTCGAATTCCATAAACTTGAATTTCCTTTATGACACTTGGTCTTTTCTTCTTTATTCTTTTCAAAATTTGAATCTCCTAAAAATTTGTATTCCATAATAATTATTATTATTAACCTTATTTCTAACACATTTTTTCCCTTTATTCAGTTGATAACTATCCTCAAAGATAAATCTCATACACTACTAAAATCCTTCGAAGCATGCTTATGGATATATCGACCTCTCAAACGATATTTATTCACAATTTCCAAAACATTTTTTTTTACCAAATATCATCTTTCATATCTTTATCAAATCTCCGACTTAAGAAAAATTTCATATATTCAAAATCACCTTCTTAAACATCATGGCAATTAATTTCTTAATTCCTCAAGAACTCTAAACTTTTTCGTTGTCACTAATTTGAGTAAGCTTGGAAATTAATAACATCAAACACCATTTTTTTCCAACTGAATAATCTCTAAAACCTTTGCTTATCTTTTTCGATTTGGGTAGTCTTAATCACCTTGCTTATATCATCTTTTCAATCATAAAAATCACATTCCACCCTTTTTATCTTATGTCAAATTTTGTACCTTGTAATCGCGTAAACATCTTAACAAACTACACCATTAATCACCTCTATAAAATTTTCTAATCTAGCCTATGTATAATCGAAGGGTATCATGATCCAATTCCCATCTTTGAGCAAGGAAATCCTACAAGGAACAAGGTTGCACATACTACGGTAGAATCATAGCGAAATATGAGTGAACCAAATTAATTGGAAGAGAGAAAAGAAAGGGTTGCTAATATTGCATGAAGAGTAAAAGGTGTTATGGGTCTAAGTAAATCAAGATAAAAATGACAAGGGTCAAGTAATCAAGATAAAACACAAGGTTAAGCATTTAGGAAATTAAGTAGATCATCCTCATATTGGGTCGAAAGAATTGAGTCAAGGTTGAGTCCTTATCTGTAGACGAAAAGTATTCCGGTAACATGGTATGGTTATAGTTTAGCCTTTTTGACTCGAAAGTGCATCATCAAAATAAAGTACAAGGGGACGTGTTTTAGTGGGACATGAGATGTCTACATGAAGGTGTGCTTGTCTAGGTCTTGCATATGAAGTTTGTTGGAAGGTAACAACTGATCTCGTGCTCTGAATATTAATGTCACGACAAGAGACACCAAAAGACCAAAATGGAAAGTGGGTTTTCATTAATACACAAAAATAAAAAGTTTAAAGCACGAAATAAGGATAATTAAGGAAATCTCGTAGATCAAGGTAAAATAAGTTAGGGACACAGTTTCTAGAGAGAAGATAGTCTCCATGTAACGCCCCAGTCCCAAATTACGTAGGACTAGGAACGTAGACATGCCAGCTGTAATCATACGAAGTACATAGGCCTCGTATGGATACATAAGCTGTAAAATGTAGAGAACCAAGACATGCTAAATCTCATCCATAAATATATAATAAAATAAAGATAGAATCAACTTAAATAGTTATGGTACAATCGTTGGGCGGAGACAAAGTCCACTACCAACTATCTCAATGAAATAAATAAACAAGAAAACGATCGACAAAATGATAAAACGAACCAAGAGCAATCATCTTCGAGAAATGAAGAAGATCACGGCCTTGGCTGGAACACCTGCAGAAAACATGAACACACACCTGGGTAAAACCAGGTCCTTAGAGGGACGTAACAAGACACATAATATCATGCCATAAGCTGAGTAGTAAGAGCTCAATAGAAAATATACATGCGTAAAGGTTCCTAACCATTCTATGTGATATACACTTTGAGAAGACAACGTTCTACGCAGGAGCTTAGGTGTTCAGCATAGATGGAGAGAGAGTGGTAGTAGGTAGCGCTCATAAGAGACACTATCGACCATGGGCAGAAAGTAGCTCTCATACGAGAACTATCGGCCCCGGGGCAGTAAGTAGCGCTCATACGAGACACTATCGGCCCAAATCTATGTGTGTACTGAACATGTAGCCCCTACGCTAATAACTGTCTCCCCCTCCCCATGATACTATATAGTGTCGACTCCACGATACTATTTAATCCTAAATAACTGCCAAGTCTTCTACATAATCTTAACAGTTATATCCTAACGCACGGCCTATACGCGCCAATGATCAGTCAGCACGCAAGTCCGCATCTATATGCGACTCACAACTCACACACAATCCGTGGCACATCGTGACAGTTTATGAGATGCACTAAACACACGGTGGTCCCTTAACTCTAAGCCAATTGCATAAAATAATAATTTGCATATTATATATATATAATTTTGAAAGAACAACATAAAGAAAAAGCATGCATGATATTGAGCAAGAAATTAAACAGTAAAGGCAAGGTGTCTTGCCTGGGGTACCGCCTGGTGTGGTAATC
>JANAVB010027734.1:0-58452 GCA_029216955.1 Iris pallida
ACCTATGCCATATCCTAATTATTGAATTTAAATAAATCTAATAGGTATAGTATTAATTATTTAGATTAGAGTATTTTTAGCATCCGGAGATGTTTGTTTGGACCTTAGTTCCTCAGCAGCCGTTGTTCTACCTACTTTCCTGGATCTTGCCACCACAATTCTCAGGACCCAAGCAAGTATACCTTGCTAATCAACTGTCTTTATTTATTTTTAGCATTTATTTACTTGTTTTATATTGTTAATTTCCATTGTTATAAACGCGCGTCCAAGTCGTACTTGGGTGCAAGCGACTTTATTAGTCGTTACTTTATTTTATGCAGTTAACTTAGTGTTAACGGACTACCTTCTTGTTGGAGGATATCCTTATATCTCCCTTGGCCATGGCACACACACTACACGGTTGGAGACATGTTGCTAGGGACACAACTTATTGACTGGCTATCTCTAAAGTCGTGTGATAGATGATCGTAACTGCTATGACTAGGGTTTTAGAGACTCAAGCAGTTAGAAAACTGGACGAGCCATGGACATGACTTGAACAGTGTAGGAAAAATTGGGGGGGGACAGTCGCTAGTGCGTATGGGAATCCAAACAGGTAAACCACAGAATCCGGATGAAACTGTAGCGATTTATTGCAGATGCCCTCTGACGTTTTAGATGTTACGGACGGATACAGATGACTGGATGCCATTTACGTATACAGCCTAAAATCCCACCCATGAGCATGAAAGTTGTCCTCTAAATTGCACATTAGTTGGTTAGAATCTCCTTTGCATATTTGTGTCTAGAATAGTCTTTTATATATTATTATTCTGACAGTTCATATTAGCTTGTTCTTTCTGTATCTTTCTATGTCCGTCTGAGGACCTGGTTTTTCTTCAGGTGTGTGCTTTCATGATTCACTGCAGGTGTTCTAGCCAAGGCCGTAATTCTCTCCATTCTTTTGAAGACGATTGTGTTTGGTTCGTCTTGCCATTTTTCGATTCATGTACATTTCTTTCATTAAGATAGTTGGTAGTGGACTTTGTCTCTGCCCAATGATTGTACCATAAATATTCAAGTTGATTTTTATATTATTATTCTTTTCATTGTGGATGAGATTTAGTTTGTCTTGGATTACTATATTTTACAGCTTATGTATACATACGAGACCTATGTACTTCGTATGTATACAGCTGGCATGTCTACGTACTTAGTCCTACGTATATTGGGACTGGGGCGTTACATGTTTTTGTGGTGCCCATGCAGGTCAAGATAATTATTTGGTTACTTTACCGTACCAAGCAAGCCTGCGGATAGGATTAGAGTCTAGGATCTCATCCATACTTGACCTTCTCGATTCTATTTTGAATTCCTTGATTTGCATCTTGCTTGATTTCCTCTACCGTTAATTCTTATCCTTCTTTCGTGCTTGATGTTGGTTAGAAAGGTAATCCATACTAGGTAGACTTGTCCCATTGTTCCATCACACCACTAGTTTAACTCTTGTAAGTTGGGTAGACACCTTACGACCTAACATTTATTTTCTTTGTGACCCATATTAACACGATTACTTAGACTATAGCCTTTATAGGACCCTAACTTATCTAGCCCACAAAGCCTTAGATAAAAGATAGTAGGATGAATGTATAGGAACAATCACATGACAAGACTTAGATTCTTAAGGAGTTAAACTATTCTACCTTGTTTCACTCCTACGCTCTCGTGCCTATGTTTTTACCATCGTGACTAATGCTGCTAAATAGCCAAATTTTTGCAAAGCTTACTTTTAATTCAAGCTTGTTCAAGGACATATATTTTATTGGGGGCCCCCACTAACATATTGTCTAGTCAGAACCGGTGCATGATGGTCTGATCAACCTAGTGCACTTTGGTTCGCCTTTTACACTATTATCCTACGTGGTTGAGATATAGTTAAATTTACCCCTTAGAACTCATCCACTATTGCCTTGACAATTCTTTTTGAATTATTCGGCCGCCTTTGAACCACGTATTTGTATTCGATAATATCGTCTTTGAACTCTATTTTGCTTTCTCCTTCACCTATTTTAGAAGGACGAAAGCGATGTACTTGAATTTTCTCTAGCTATCCTATCTCTTGTGACCATTAACACTCGATGGGACTATATCTTTGTCTTAACTACTCGTCCCTTCCTCGACCTTCTATCACGACTTCCTAATCACTTTAATTAGGAGTGAATCTAATTGTTCTCCTAATCGTGCCATCAACCTACTCCCAAGAAACCATATCTTAAGTCTCTAAATTATTTATATGGATCCACTTAAAACTTTAAATCTTTTCCTTTTACGTTTATTAGCCATGTCCGTGATTTATTATCTAAATCACGATTTTCTAATGCTTGTTTATGTTGTTTTTTGCCTCGTCCAAGGACTCGTCGAATTGTTATTACCAATATATCCCTTGTGCCTTCTTATCCCTACTTATTCTTAATTTCAAGGACGAAATTCTTGTAAGTTGGGTGGATGTAAAATCCCTAAGTTTCTACTATATCTTTGTACTAATTTTTTTTGTATTTATACGTCGCATAGTCGTATTACGTCGCACGAAAATTTGTGTTTTTTCGTATTTACTCGTCGAGTGCGAATATGTGCGAGGTACATATTTTTAGAAAAATAGTTTTTGATTTTATTATCGGTAATGGTTTTAAAATTATATATATATAATATTATTTTTATTAAAAGTTGTAAAAAGTATCTATCGAGGTTGCCAAAACTTATTATTTTAGTTATTTATAAAAGGCTATCTTATTTTAATAAGTGGTAATTTAGAAAAACTAGATTATGTGAATATTCTACTCGTGTAAAGTGCATGAAAATTATTTCATGTATATTTCAAAATTTATTTTTATTATTTATAATAATTTATTTAACTAGAAGGTATTTTAAATATGTAAATATTTATGTTTATTTTTGAAATTATTTTTACCTAAATTATTTAAAGGGTATTTGAAGATATTTCCTACTAATATTTAAAATATATATTAGAATTTTTGAAATTAATTATTATATAAATTTTATAAAAAAAATTTTGGATATATTTGTGATAAATTAAATTATGATTTAATTTATTGATTTAAATTAAATAGTTTAATTTAAATGTGTAATTTATATATATTAGGATTTGGATTAGATATGAATGTATTGGTTTAAATTTAATAATAGAATTATCTATTTGGGTTTAAATAAATCTTAGTCTCTATCTACATTAGATTATATTTGAGTGAGTTACTTTTAAATCAATTTGAATTAAATACTGAAAAATCTAAGGAGAATTAAAACTCTTTTTAATCCTTATCTAGATAAGACTTTTGTAAACCCCTTGATTTTTCAAAATAAATATTTGTAGAATTTTTGGAATTTTAAATAACTATTATTGACTTATTATAATTTGTATTATTTTACATATTTTAGTATAGTGCTCATTGGTGAATTTAGTATAAAAATATGTATAAAGCTATTTTTCTAGTACATTAAGGATCTAAACTATATTATACAATTTCTTTTCCGCACAATTTTAGGATTTATTTCATAACTTTTATTACTTTTTACATGTTACTTATATTGTACAATATTTACATAATATAGAATAAATGTCAAATTAGTAATAGATATTTCAGCTTGTATAAATGAGATTAGATGAAGGTTGTTTAAATAATATTAACTATAGTTATTATCTATAGTAATTTTAAATAATGTTATAGATAATTTAGATAAATATAAACTATATTTTAAATTAATACTAATCCTACTTCTACTTGGAAAATATCTCTATCTATATCCTATCCTAACAAAGCAAACACCAATTTATTTAAATCAAATCCTATCTAATTTAGGATATAAATCTGAAATAAATACCTATATAAATCCAATACATCCCCCTTCTATCATCCATAATTCAAATTATTTTTAGTCCAATAGAAACTATAAAATTCGTCATTAGAATTCAGTCCCGCTTTTTAGTAGCAAGAGCATCTTGGAACGACGATATCTCCTAGCTCCGAACACCGTTTCGCCTCCAATTTTTTTAAAAGAAGCATATCGAGGTAAGATTTCCAAAAACATATTTTAATAGACAAAATTCGTTCTATAGATTTCTGTAAAACTATTTGAGTATTAGATGTCCGAAAAATAAACGTGTTTCAGTATTTTTGCGATTTCGGGAGTTTCCAGAAACGAAAATACGATCCGTTTAGTTTTTTGGAAAGCTAATACGAAAACCTATGCCATATCCTAATTATAGAATTTATTAAATAAATCTAATAGGTATAGTATTAATTATAATTAGATAATAGACTATTTTCAGCATCCGAAGATGTTTGTTTGGACCTTAGTTCCTCAGCAGCCGTTGTTCCACCTACATTCCTGTCTGATCTTCGCCACCACAGTGCTCAGGACCCAGGCAAGTATACCTTGCTAATTAACTGTCATATTATTATTTTCAGCATTTATTTACTTGTTTCATATTGTTAATTTCCTTTGTTATAAACTGCGCGTCCAAGCCGTACTTGGGTACAAGCGACTTTATTAGTCGTTACTTTATTTTATGCATGTTAAATTAGTGTTAACAGACTACCTTCTTGTTGGGGGATATCCTTATATCTCCCTTGGCCATGGCACACACACTACACGGTTGGAGACATGTTGCTAGGGGCACGACTTATTGACTAGCTATCTCTAAAGTCGTGTGACGGATAGATGATCGTAACTGCTATGACTAGGGTTTAGAGACTCAAGCAGTTACAAAACTGGACGAGCCATGGACATGACTTGAACAATGTGAGAAATATTGGGGGAGGACAGTCGCTAGTGCGTATGGGAATCCAAACAGGTAAACCACAGTCTCCGGATGGAACTGTTGCAATTTATTGTAGATATCCTCTGACGTTTTAGACGTTACGGACGGATACAGATGACTGGATGCCAGTTACGTACACATAGCCTAAAATCCCACCCATGCGCATGAAAGTTGTCCTCTAAATTGTACATTAGGCGGTTAGAATCTCCTTTGCATATTTGTGTCTAGAATAGTCTTTTATATATTATTTTGACAGTTCATATTAGCTTGTTCTTCCTGTATCTTGCTATGTCCGTCTTAGGACCTGGTTTTTCCCCAAGTGTGTGCTTTCATGATTCACTGCAGGTGTTCTAGCCAAGGCCGTGATTCTCTCCATTCTTTCGAAGACGATTGCGCGTGGTTCGTCTTGCCATTTTTCGATTCATGTACATTTCTTTCATTGAGATAGTTGGTAGTGGACTTTGTCTCCGCCCAACGATTGTACCATAGATATTCAAGTTGATTTTTATATTATTATTCTTTTTATTGTGGATGAGATTTAGTTTGTCTTGGATTACTATATTTTATAGCTTATGTATACATACGAGGCCCATGTACTTCGTATGTATACAGCTGGCATGTCTACGTACTTAGTCCTACTTATATTGGGACTGGGGCGTTACATAGAGTGGGCACGAAACGCATGTCAGTGCACATTTTATGACAGTGTGCACTCAGTACGTGTCCAGTATGGGCACGATATCTCCTCGTGTCGTACATCATATGCTCCCAAATTTTGGAAGCATACTGTCAATAATTTCTCCAATATTTCTCCAAAATCCTACATGTCCTGTGTGAGAAGAATGAAGGGCCGAGCAGCAGGACACTGCCTGCGCCTGTGCAGTGGCAAGTTCGTGTCCTGTGCTGACACGACACGACACAACACAAAATGGGACTCAGTCATGGGGGAAATTAACATACATATATAAAACAACAATTTTATTCAAACACTTTTCAAAAATAACAAACTAAATTCCTTTGAGACATTTCCGCAAACACCTAGGACTAGATGTTGATACGTGTCTGATACGAACACGAAATCAATGCAACTTGACACGAAACTTACACTACAGCTAAGGGACACCTAGATCTAGGCTAGGATGCAAAGAAATCAGAATAATAACAAAATTTAAGGGGTTTACCTATAGGGTGTTGTCACCCCCAGTTTTCATGAACAGGGGTATTTTGGTCATTTTCCACTTTAGAATTATTTTAGAATTATTTATTTATTATGATATTATTTTGGGGTTATTTGAGTCGGGTTCAAATTTTAACTCAATCTGACTTGTATCGAGGACCCGGGGTAGTTTTGACTCTAGTGGGACCCACTCATTAGTTAGGCATGGCCCACATGACATTATTTTTAGTTAGTGGGTTAGACTAATTATTCATGGGTAGGTTTGGTTGCATTAGAGACTTAAACCATGACTAAAATAGCCTCAACCTTAAACCCTTTCCTAATATTAATTAAATAGGCTAGTGGGGGCTTTTTAGACTTTTAATAGGGGGACACCTATGCCTATAGGTGGCGGCCACTTAGGAGGGGATAGGAATGAACCACTTGTCATTGTCCACTCCATTTTCTCTCTCTTGTTCTTCCCCAAAAATTAGAGAGAACAATCCATTCATTCCTCCATCAAATCAATCCATTTCTCCACTCAATCCCTTTCTTTTCTTCTCTATTTCCATCAAGGGGAGGAGCTAGCTAGATTTGGGGAGCTTCGGGACTCGTGTGTCCATTTAGAGGTCTCTACGTGTTAGTGTCGTATCGGGAGGAGTTTTCCTAGATTCGGTCAACCAGGAGGTATAATCTCTTCTCTACTTCGTTCCTACATGAATATAGGTTTATTTTGAACCCATAGGAATGACTCCCATGGTTGTATCTCCATTTGTGTCCATTTCGTGTCCATTTGGAGACTTCTAGGTGTGTCCTTGTGTTGTGTTTGTGTCCTAGTGGGAAACCCCTATTGTGGACACTTGTATTTTAATATGTTGTAGGAATGATTTATTTATATTTAATCTAAGATTTTTAGAGAGTTGTTCTTAATGTATTATATGGTATCATAATCTATTTATGTATTATATGTCTATATCATTTGTTATTTATATATGTGTGTCAATATATATATATTATATATATATATATATAATATATATATATATATATATATATATATATATATATATATATAGGTTTGTGTGTTAATATTCATATGGGTGTCTTTATATATTCCTATTGGTGTGTAGAGATTTCGAGTATGAGAGTGAGATTTAGAGAGTGTTAGAGAGGTGGAGAGAGTGTTGGAGTGGTGGTGGAGTTTTTTTGGTGTTAGAAGTGTGTGTGTGTGTTTGTGTTGAAGAGAGTTAGAGAGGAAGAGAGTTAAGAGATGAGTGGAGGGATGAATGAAGAAGGGAAGAAGTAACAGCAGCAGCAGCAGGTATCAGTCCCCACAGGGGACTGATTCGGGCATGGACAGTAAGCCCAGGTGACAGTCCCCATAGGGGACTGTTTAAATAGCAGCAGCAGTAGCAGTTAGGCTGCTGCATTAGCAGCAGTTTTGAGGGGGAGGACAGCCCCATTTTAGCCCATTTAGCCCCTCCCTCCCCCATTGTTGACCTATTAGCCCACTTTGAGCCCATTTAGTCGAGGGTTAGTAGGGTAGTTAGTGAGTGAGTTTTGGAAGTTAGAAAATTAGATATTGGATCGATATCTTAGGATATCTGAGAATTAGATGTTAGGATATCTAGTATCCTTGATAGTAGACATCTAAGATACTTAGATGCGGATAATATATATATATATTATATATATATATATATATATATATATATATATATTTATATATATATATATTTGTTGGAAAAAAAATATATATATATATATTTGATATCTAGATATAAAGTCAATGGATATCTTAGATACCTAAGTAGAGGGTGTCTTGAGGGTAAGGTTGTCACTACCACATTTCTAGTTTGAGAGTATTTTTGTCATTTTTGGGATAATTTAAATTTATTAGAATTTATTTGAATTTATGGAATTTTTAGGAATTATTTTGGAATTGTTTGGATGAGGGTTGACTAGGTTGACTTTGACTAGTTTTGACCCTTGTAGACCAACCTAGAAGCTAACCCTAGTTAGTATGGACTTGGTTAGGTTATATGACTCTAGTCTAACCTAAGCTAACCCTTGGTTTGGTCAATAGACTCTAGTAGCAATAGGAATTAGAAAGTCATAAATCATGACTTATGATTTAGAACCTTTGATAAATCAACTTAAGTCATAGCCTTGTAGATTGTCCCAAAGCCCAAGACATTTCAAAACCCTAGCCTAGACTAAGTGGCCAGCCACCCTATCCACATTGGGAACACCACCCTATAAATACTCTCTTAGTTTAGGGTTGCCTCTTTTTAGGAAAGCTCAAGTTTAGGAAGAGGTTTGTTCCTACATCATTTAATCCCTAGAATTCTATTCCATTTCCTTTTCATTCTGTCACGACCCGCACCCTGATTAGGGGCACGAGAAGTGGTTACGTCCAGCCTACGCCGCAGCATCGGCGGTAGAACGCTGTCTAGGTTGTCTACAAAACTACACTAAACAGATAAAGGTACCTGTACAGTATATACACTCCGAATGGAGGTGACATAGCAATACTGTCTCAATCACATAAACAAACTAGGATAGATAGCACGAGAGAAAATATGATAGATGAAGCAGGAAATAAGTTCAAAATCCACACAAGTCCGAGCCATACACAAATATCCATAGACTCAGAAAATATATAATAGATACTACAAACTGAAATGTACTAGCTGGCTCGCAGGCCAGGCAACCCTAACTAAACTATGCTACTCAGGGTGAGCAAAGTCTAGTGGCTCTACCAACAAGCCACAGTCTAAGTCTACTCCGTCCGACCCAACCCCATAGTAGGTCGGGCAATCAGCCTCTGAATCATCTGTAATATATCATAACGGTATCCTGTCAGGAAAATGAGCAAGTACAAACACCAACAGCAGTTCCATGTGAATTGACAAAAGCTATAAGAGACAGCATAATGAAATACAAGACAAAATCAACTGGAAATACATATCATGATGAGAGTACTGAAAAGGACGATAAAACATAGATATAGGATGACTTGGGAACTATTCGGAAGCCGAGTTACAACCCTTAAACCAAACAAGGACCGGGGTTGTAACCCTTCTCCCGAACAGAACCTAGTCACCCAAGATAATAAATATAAAAAGGTGCCTTGAATTATTAGTACGTCATGTGATCGGCTTGGGAAAGGCTTTCCATCTGACCGACTAAGAACCATAAAATAGAAACGATAAGGCCGGTCACCATGGAAAGCCATAACCGTAGGGTGAGGCTTTACCCGTCGTGAGGTGAGGGTATAGCTATTAACCATGAGTACCATAGAACCATGTGGGAATTGATCACACAACCACTAATAACTCCCCCATCCCCGAATAGTACAATGGATCTGGACATGACACGTTATGACACGGGATTCCACAAGAGGGTAGCAAGTCCCCTTTGAAATCGGTGTCTATACCAATACACTGAAATAAGACGGAATATGTACCAATATACCATGTAACTCTAGGAATAACATCCCATGTCATGATCCAACATATACTAGTCCGTGAACTGTCGTGACTGGAAATCGAGTATAACACTACAACTGAATCAGATATAGCAGATATCAAGACAATGAAAACTATCAGTGAATGTACTCGCCTGTCGTCCTGAGCTGTATGGTATATCAATGCTCAGAGCGGTATCAGAAGACCTAAATATGAGATACTGTAAGTTAATTTAGGTTTAAACAAGTTTAGGAATGATTTACAATGAATGATATGCAATCTAGGTCAAACTAGGTCTCACTGAGTCACACTAAGTCCTGTCAAGTCAATCTAGGTCAAATCAAGTTATATCAAGTCAATCTAAGCCTAACCAAGTCAATCCTAGGTCATACCAGGCATCACGGGTCAAAACAAGTCAAAGAAAGTCAAACGGGATCAAGAGTTGGCCTACAGTTGACTTTTGGTCAACTGGTCAACTCTGGTCAACCCTAGGTCAACCTGGTCAAATGTTGACCAACAGTTGACTTTTGGTCAACTGGTCAACTCTAGTTTGGATTTGGTGAAATCTAGACAAAGTGTTGACTTACGGTTGACTTTTGGGTAAAAAGTCAACTCTGGGTCAACCGAGCCAAAAATCGGCTCAAATATGACATTTGGGGGTGTACCCCATGCCACCCAAGTTTCAAGTCAATCCGACTACCCGAACTCCGATTCATTCTCAAACTCCTATTCTCCTCCTCATTCTCCTTCTCATTCTCCTTCTCATTCTCCTTCCTATTCTCCTTCCTATTCTCCTTCTCATTCTCCTTTCTATTCTCCTTCCTATTCTCCTCATTCTCCTTCCTATTTCCTATTCTCCTTCCTCATTCTCCTTCCCATTCTCATTCCTATTCTCCTTCCTATTTCCTATTCTCCTTCCTCATTCTCCTTCCCATTCTTCTCATTCTCCTTCCTATTTTCTATTCTCCTTCCTCATTCTCCTTCCCATTCTTCTCATTCTCCTTCCTATTTTCTATTCTCCTTCCTCATTCTCCTTCCCATTCTCCTTCCTCATTCTCCTTCCCATTCTTCTCATTCTCCTTCCTATTTTCTATTCTCCTTCCTCATTCTCCTTCCCATTCTTCTCATTCTTCTTCCTATTTTCTATTCTCCTTCCTCATTCTCCTTCCCATTCTTCTCACAACCACACACACTCCATGCCATGCCATGCCTGCCGAACCTGCTGTCCTCTACACCAACACAAGGACACACACACACAACCACATACACATATCCCATTACATATGAACCACAAATATATATAACTATATATATATATACATATATATATAGAATAATAGGTATAAAACCAAAATGGTACACACAAAATCCACTCAAGCCCCTCTCCTGGCCGAACATGGCTGCTCCTATTCTCTCCCTCAAATCACCAACACAACACCACACCACATAATTATATAACATAAATAATCTCCATATATATATACATACATATATATATATATTAACCCCTAATTAAACCTCAACCTAATTTCTAGAAAATCCTACGAATTTATGGGCAAATGGTAGAGAATCTCGCCTCCTAACATTGTGAAGACATTAAATGATTGGAGTAATAATGAAGTTAAAATCATACCTAGAGTGGGTTCTTGGAGAGAGAGAGAGCTGGAAGAAATGGTTTTGAAAGTAGAGAGAGAGAGAGAAGTTGTGACTTAATGAAGAAGAAAAGGGGGCTGCTCTCTTGGCCGGCCATGGCATGTGGGTTTTTGTCCTATTTGGATAATTACAAGTTTGCCCTCCAAAGGTTTAAATAGCTAATAATATGAAAGGTCAAGCCGGGGGTATGTTTAGTCAAACCGAAACCACTAATCTATAACTAATATTAACTAAATATAGTCTAGTCTCTAACCAAAATCTCTACATGTGGGCCATGGCTAACTAGTGTGTGGGCCCACTAAGGTCAAAATACCCCGTGGTCCCCGAACAAGTCCAAACAAGTCGGAAAGAGTTGAAATTCGACCCGATTCAAATAACCCCAATATACAAATTAATTAAATAATTCCAAATAATTTTTAAATGGAAAATTACAAAAATACCCCTGTTCTGAAAACTGGGTGACAAATCTCCACCTTAAAAAATTTCGTCCTCGAATTAAACAAGCAATCACAGAAAAACATACGCAGAAACAATCACTTTTCGAATACTTCCAAAGAAAATAGAAAAAAAAAGATTTCACGCAAAATAAAAATCTCTAAGACACATAACACTTGCAATAAAAGCTGTTACGTGTCCGACACGGACATGAAACCATCACAAAACTCACCTATCAAAAGCCAATCAACAATCACCAATACAAATATCAAAATAAATCAAGAGGTCCAATGACCAAATACCCTTAGGCCAGAATATGAAAACTCCTAATCACATGGTTGCTCTAGTCAAACACTCTCTAAGGTTTCACTATCAAATGATTAAATCACAAATCATGGCTAAAAATTTTAAAGATTTAAATCTCAAAAATCAAAGCATGAATTAAATGACTAAAATTATAAAATTTTAAAATTACTCTCAATAGAAACTGGTGCTATAAGTCTATCCACCTTAAAGAATTATCCTCAAAATTAAACATAATACAAAATCATGCAAATCGATAATCGTATGCGTCGGTCCATCCATGATACTCAGAATCTCCGTCATGCTAGTGAGCAAGGCTACGATAATCACAGAGTCCTCAGCTACGGTACATACCTCTAAATTATGGTATTTAAATTTTCGCATTGCCGCTAGCTTGGCAGCGAAACCTTAAATTCCCACACCCGAGAAATACGTCCATGCCGACATATGTCCCTCACTCCTGCCTGCTAGCATGACCCTAGAGGATTCTAAAATCTCATAATCGAGGCGACCTAGCCCATACGACTTATCTCAGAAGAAAATCACATCACAGAACAATTTTATCCAATCGACATGAACAGATAGAATCGAATTTCAACATTTATAATTAAGAAGCAAATGCGAAAATGAGATCGAAAGATTGGAACCTGCACTCTGCTCTGCTACTGCCTGAGTGTGCTTAATGTCATGGCGAAAGCTCGCCCTGTGGCCTCCTCTATCCTGCCACACTCTGTCCCGGCGCAGCCTTCTGGCTGCACGCTGCACAGTTCTTCATCTGGTGGTCTGGAGCTCCACAGAATAAACAGACTCCCAGCTTCATCCTACAACCTCCCGGGTGTGCCCCCTTCTTGCAGAAGGTACACTGGTGTCCTGCCTCCGGCCCTGTCCTGGTACTGCTGGGCCCGCACCGGTGCTGCTGAAACTGCAACTGAGGCTCTGCTGAAACGGCCTCTGCTGCTGCTTCTGATGTGGGGGCGCTTGGCCGGTCCCGCACTGGAACTCGCCCCCATAGTATCTCCTCTCCTCTTCGGCTTGAGGCCGAAGTCCCCTCTGCGATCTGCGTCCATCAGTATCTCGAACGTCGCATCACGGCGACCCGAGTGCGGGTGCGCACTGCATGAGTAAGTCCCCTGCGGAACTTACGAGCCTTCTGCCCCCATCCTGGATCATCCGGGAGCAAACCTGCTAAGGCGAAAGAACTCAGCTGCATACTCGTCCACCGACGAGTTTCCCTGCCTAACCCACGAACTGGCCCCCAATGCTGTAAGAGCCACGTCCGGAAAGAATTTCTCCTTGAAAGCCTCCGAAGTCCTCCCAATCAGCCCTCTCACACCGACGCACGAGATCCGTGCGGTACCATGTCAATGCAATGTCGAATCGCTGGCGCCCAAAACCCATAGTGCTCTAGGAAGCTCTGCCAGCTCCATGCTCGCTCTCGTCCTCCAGCCAGTCGTTCCGTAAAGATGCCCTCCGTGCCTGTGAAGTCCCTAGAGCTCATCTTCCCTGAAGTCTAACACTGTCCCTGGCCTGGACTGCTGCTGGCTCGGCTGCTGGCCGTAGGGCCCTGCACCGTACCCGTGCCACTCTCTCTACTGCTTGCGAGGGCAAGCTGATGCGAGTTCTCCATACTCTGCCTCAGCATCTCCATCTGTCGGTGTGACGCCTCCGACTGACGCTGCGACGCCTCTGCCTGGGCCCGCTGTATCTCCATCATCTGCTGAAGGAGAAGGAACAATGATGTGTATCCGTCGTCGGTATCGGTGGTAGTGGCAGCAGTATCTCTGGAAGAACGGCCGTAACCCTCTGGTGGAGGTGGTAGACCTCCCTGCGCAACTGCCTGGGTCTCTGGAAGAGAGAATCACTGGGGGCAGTCTCATGAACCTCCTCCTCTGCCTGATCAGGTCTCTCAGGCAAGCTACTCGATCCAGAGGCCTGCGGATGGTCTTCGTCATCCTGGAGACGAATTGAACCCAGAGATCAATATGACACATGATAGGACATTATCAAAGGAGGACAATTGAATTCAAATACAAGAAGAGTTGTCATGGTAATCAAAAGATCAGAGTTTTTCCTAAAAATGTGATTGAGTAACTCCTATCATACCTAGATCCTATGTCCTAATCGCAGGCTCGTAATTAGCACTCTAAGTCGAGCACCATTACGAGATCGCACTAATTGCGACATCGACCTGCGTGGGCCACCACAAAACGTGTCACGACCCGCACCCTGATTAGGGGCACGAGAAGTGGTTACGTCCAGCCTACGCCGCAGCATCGCGCGGTAGAACGCTGTCTAGGTTGTCTACAAAACTACACTAAACAGATAAAGGTACCTGTACAGTATATACACTCCGAATGAGGTGACATAGCATACTGTCTCAATCACATAAACAAACTAGGATAGATAGCACGAGAGAAATATGATAGATGAAGCAGGAAATAAGTTCAAAATCCACACAAGTCCGAGCCATACACAAATATCCATAGACTCAGAAAATATATATAGATACTACAAACTGAAATGTACTAGCTGGCTCGCAGGCCAGGCAACCCTAACTAACTATGCTACTCAGGGTGAGCAAAGTCTAGTGGCTCTACCAACAAGCCACAGTCTAAGTCTACTCCGTCCGACCCAACCCCATAGTAGGTCGGGCAATCAGCCTCTGAATCATCTGTAATATATCATAACGGTATCCTGTCAGGAAAATGAGCAAGTACAAACAACCAACAGCATTCCATGTGAATGACAAAAGCTATAAGAGACAGCATAATGAATACAAGACAAAATCAACTGGAAATACATATCATGATGAGAGTACTGAAAAGGACGATAAAACATAGATATAGGATGACTTGGGAACTATTCGGAAGCCGAGTTACAACCCTTAAACCAAACAAGGACCGGGTTGTAACCCTTCTCCCGAACAGAACCTAGTCACCCAAGATAATAAATATAAAAAGGTGCCTTGAATTATTAGTAGTCATGTGATCGGCTTGGGAAAGGCTTTCCATCTGACCGACTAAGAACCATAAAATAGAAACGATAAGGCCGGTCACCATAAAGCCATAACCGTAGGGTGAGGCTTTACCCGTCGTGAGGTGAGGGTATAGCTATTAACCATGAGTACCATAGAACCATGGGGAATTGATCACACAACCACTAACTCCCCCATCCCCGAATAGTACAATGGATCGGACATGACACGTTATGACACGGGATTCCACAGAGGGTAGCAAGTCCCCTTTGAAATCGGTGTCTATACCAATACACTGAAATAAGACGGAATATGTACCAATATACCATGTAACTCTAGGAATAACATCCCATGTCATGATCCAACATATACTAGTCCGTGAACTGTCGTGACTGGAAATCGAGTATAACACTACAACTGAATCAGATATAGCAGAATCAAGACAATGAAAACTATCAGTGAATGTACTCGCCTGTCGTCCTGAGCTGTATGGTATATCAATGCTCAGACGGTATCAGAAGACCTAAATATGAGATACTGTAAGTTAATTTAGGTTTAAACAAGTTTAGGAATGATTTACAATGAATGATATGCAATCTAGGTCAAACTAGGTCTCACTGAGTCACACTAAGTCTGTCAAGTCAATCTAGGTCAAATCAAGTTATATCAAGTCAATCTAAGCCTAACCAAGTCAATCCTAGGTCATACCAGGCATCACGGGTCAAAACAAGTCAAAGAAAGTCAAACGGGATCAAGAGTTGGCCTACAGTTGACTTTTGGTCAACTGGTCAACTCTGGTCAACCCTAGGTCAACCTGGTCAAATGTTGACCAACAGTTGACTTTTGGTCAACTGGTCAACTCTAGTTTGGATTTGGTGAAATCTAGACAAAGTGTTGACTTACGGTTGACTTTTGGGTAAAAAGTCAACTCTGGGTCAACCGAGCCAAAAATCGGCTCAAATATGACATTGTGGGGTGTACCCAACATGCCACCCAAGTTTCAAGTCAATCCGACTACCCGAACTCCGATTCATTCTCAAACTCCTATTCTCTCCTCATTCTCCTTCTCATTCTCCTTCTCATTCTCCTTCCTATTCTCCTTCCTATTCTCCTTCTCATTCTCCTTTCTATTCTCCTTCCTATTTCCTCATTCTCCTTCCTATTTCCTATTCTCCTTCCTCATTCTCCTTCCCATTCTCATTCCTATTCTCCTTCCTATTTCCTATTCTCCTTCCTCATTCTCCTTCCCATTCTTCTCATTCTCCTTCCTATTTTATTCTCCTTCCTCATTTCCTTCCCATTCTCATTCTCCTTCCTATTCTATTCTCCTTCCTCATTCTCCTTCCCATTCTCCTTCCTCATTCTCCTTCCCATTCTTCTCATTCTCCTTCCTATTTTCTATTCTCCTTCCTCATTCTCCTTCCCATTCTTCTCATTCTTCTTCCTATTTTCTATTCTCCTTCCTCATTCTCCTTCCCATTCTTCTCACAACCACACACACATGCCATGCCATGCCTGGCCGAACCTGCTGTCCTCTACAAACACAAGGACAACACACACAACCACATACACATATATCCCATTACATATGAACCACAAATATATTAACTATAATATATATACATATATATATAGAATAATAGGTATAAAACCAAAATGGTACACACAAAATCCACTCAAGCCCCTCTCCTGGCCGAACATGGCTGCTCCTATTCTCTCCCTCAAATCACCAACACAACACCACACCACATAATATATATACACATAAATAATCCTCCATATATATATATACATATATATATATATTAACCCCTAATTAAACCTCAACCTAAATTTCTAGAAAATCCTACGAAATTTATGGGCAAATGGTAGAGAATCTCATCCTCCCTAACTATTGTGAAGACATTAAATGAATTGGAGTAATAAATGAAGAATTAAAATCATACCTAGAGTGGGTTCTTGGAGAGAGAGAGAGCTTGGAAGAAAATGGTTTTGAAAGAGAGAGAGAGAGAGAGATGTTGTGACTTAATGAAGAAGAAAAAGGGGGCTGCTCTCTTGGCCGGCCATGGCATGTGGGTTTTGTCCTATTTGGATAATTACAAGTTTGCCCTCCAAAGGTTTAAATAGCTAATAAATATGAAAGGGTCAAGCCGGGGGTAGTTTAGTCAAACCGAAACCACTAATCTATAACTAAATATTAACTAAAATAATAGTCTAGTCTCTAACCAAATATCTAACATGTGGGCCATGGCTAACTAGTGTGTGGGCCCACTAAGGTCAAAATACCCCGGGTCCCCGAAACAAGTCAAAACAAGTCGGAAAGAGTTGAAATTCGAACCCGATTCAAATAACCCCAAAATAATACAAATAATAATTAAATAATTCCAAAATAATTTTTAAAGTGGAAAATTACAAAAATACCCCTGTTCCTGAAAACTGGGGGTGACACATTCAAATCTCTTCCATTAGGTTTTAATATACCTATACTTGCTGTTATTGGAGTTTTATTTCAGTTGTTGTTGATTTGTTGGATTGGGACATCAAGGAGAAGAGCTCTACAAAGGGGGTTTTTCTAGAAAGTTCAACTATAGGTAACTTCTTCATTTCTCAATGAAATTTTGATTTCTTTACATATTCAGGAAGCCCTAGGAGTCCCCTAAGTGGTTGGATTGGTTTCGTGTCAAGTTTCATAGGTTTCGTGTCCGTTTTGGACACGTATCAGGAACTGTCCATTACTGTTTATCGAAATGCCTCAAAGAACATTTCGACCTAATTTCTAGGAAGTTTTTTAATAGGAATCTAGGTTTTTATATTTGCTTATTGATTTCTGTTCCTCTGAGGTGGTGTTTGTGTCGAGTCATATCGGAATCGATGCGTGGACACGCGGTGCACACACGCGCGCGCGCTCGGGTTGGATCCCCTGCTGTTCGGGGGCCACAACTGTCAGGACATGCCACGTCGACATGCGATACTTGACACACGGGTCGTCCTCGTGACTGACACGACGTGTGTCGAGTCTCAGACCCCACGTGTCATGTCGGACACGCACGAACACGTGCATTGCTTTTACACTGAACTGGGTTCAGTTGTTTTCGTGCACTGATACGTGTGTCGTGTCACTGACACAAGTGTCGTGGACCCATATCAGGGTGTCCTAGCCCTAGACCTAGACCTAGTCGACATTGGGACAACCACGTGGGTTGTGTCGTGTCGTGTCGTACACACGAAACCCGTGAACACGTGCACGAGGATTGGAACAGTTATTTCACTGTTTTGTGTTTTGATTGGTTTTGACACATTATGTCCTCGTGCTTGGACACAAACTCTTGTGTGACACGTACACAACATGTAGATATGTTACCAACCACTGTTCGGGTATTTTAAATGGTTTGATGATTAAAATCTCGATTTCCCCTATATCCTAAAACTGTGTATCAGTCCTATTTCCTATTTTTTCTCAGATTTTGATATTGAACTTGAACATCAATTTAACCTTTTCTATACTGTTATTTACATGATATTAAACCTCTAACTTGTACTCCTATATGAATTCTATTGGTATGTCAAATTTGGGATTGTTTGGTTGTAGTTTAGGCTTAAAACTGAGAAGGCAAGAAGTGATTGAATACTGAAACAATGAACTGTTGTAAACTGTTTTCCTTTGTGTTTATTATGAACTATGGATGTTTCCCATTTGTATTACCTGGGAATGGTTAGGACTGAAGCTAAAATCTGGAATTAGCTTTATGGATGAAAACCTGAGAATTGGTGCTAATGTTGTAAAAACTGAGATTTCTATGAAGTTGTGGCTGATTTCCAATTGTGCATAACTGAGATGGAATTCTCTAAACCTGAATAGGAATTGCCCCCATTCCTTCTTCACTGTTCACTGTTTTTCTATGTCTCTATAACACTGTTTCACATGTCCACACACACATGGGTTGATGTTAACTGTTTTAGGGATTTAGATTTTATTGTATGTATGTCACTCACTGATTTTCTGTAAATACACAACTGCCATGTTCACTCTTCACACCCTATGTTTCAGTCATACACACACACAATTTACCTTACATCACTCTCACTAATACACACACACACACATACACCCATGTATCACCAGACAGATGAGCCCCCTTTATACATATGTATATTATATGTATTAGCATAATGTTGTATGGTTTACACATTAGCCTATAGGCTATATATTCTAGTTATATTATATAACACATGTGTGTGTATCAATATATATACGTATATATAGGGTACATAGATATATGTGTTTAATAATTGTGTATGTGTGATGTTGGTTTGACCTAGTGATGTGTACGAGTACTAAGCTAGGCTTGATTAGACTAATGTAGACTAGTTTGACCTAATTTAGACTTGCTTGACCTAGTTTGACTTCTAGGGTTGACCAGAGTTGACCAAGAGTTGACTTTGGCCTAGATGGACCTAGAATCATGTAGAATGCATAGTAGGACTTCATTATACCATTTTGGACTTGTTGTGACTTGTGTTGTTCTGATTAGGAGCCAGACACCACTTCTCGAACAGTACTTTCATATTGGACACTCAGATACCAGGCGAGTACATTCTCTGATTATTTCATATCCTGCTTAGAATTATTTTCAGTATTAAATTACTTTACTTGTACTGTCACGTTGGTCACACGGATTGGTACTATATGGATCCCTTCTTGAGATGTTATCTTTAGGGAGCATCGGGTACTACATGTTCTGTGTGTTTCACTTACATGGCATATCACTATGCTTCACTGGTTCTTTGATCACTTGTGACATATACTCTTATGATCACAGAGTCTCCTAGAATCTCTTATCCCATTTACTGGGTATCCTAGAATCTCCTAGAATCCCCATTTATGGGACATCCATGTATCACCCTTCGGAGGCCTTTGCATGGAATCATAACATAACCTGGTTGGATCCTTGTGTATTGATTGGGGGTACGGGGGAGTAGAAGTAGACATGTGAATAATACCCAAGTAGTATCTTATCAGAATCTCTTCCATAGTGTCTTATCAGAATCTCCTATGCCATTTACATGTCTATATTGTACTCTGACTCACTAGCTACTGTTAGTCTCTATTATAGTAGATATTTATATTACAGCTCTCTCTGTTTACATACAGCATTTCTTTCAGTACTTGTATCTTACTTTACTGCATGATTATATTTTCTAACCTGCTATGAACTGTTGAGATATACTGTACTCGCTCATGTCCTGACTGGACCTGTTGAAATTATTACAGAGGACTAGAGGAGGCCTGTCTAGATACTTTCTACGGGGCAGCCTTAGATGACACTTGCGAGCTGGATCCTCAGAGGACCCAGCTCTAGCTGAGGACATCACCCCCATTGCCTAGACTAGTTTAGTTAGGCTTATCTTATCTTATGTTGTCTTGAGACTGTTAGCTAGACTTATTTCTGTTCTGAGTTCTGAGTTGTATATATTCTTTCATTCAGTATCTGAGACCATGTACCTCTGGATATTTGCTGGGATTATCTTAGAATACTTTATCATCTATTTTTCCTTGAGTTCTATTTCATATCGTGCTACCTCTTCCTTAGTTGTGATTGAGTTCATTTACTGCTATGTCAACCCTATTCAGGGAGTATAAACTGTTTAGAGATATATTGCTAGATGTATGTTACCTAGGACAGCTTTCTAACCGTCGACACTGCGGCGTAGGCTGGACGTACCCACGTCTCGTGCCCTTACTCTAGGGTGCGGGTCGTGACAAAGGTAATGTAGGAAATTAAGGTACGTTGTAATATGGTTTAGATGGGCTAGATAATGCGAGATAACGGTTGGTAATGGTGGGCTAGGATGGTATCTTGCTACCCTAGGATACCGGGAGTGATACTCCCAAGGTAAAGGCGATTTGCCTTGGTTTTAGCAAGGTAAAGGTAATTACCTTGGTAAGGGTTAGCTAAGGTATGTGAGTTAAGGTTAAGATATGGTTAGGATTGGGTTCCCTTGGTTGGTAATGGTCAGAAATAGTGCTCCTAGACTAGTTTTGACTTCGGTTAACCATTTTGACCAAAAGTCAACCAAGAGTCAAACTTAGCCTAAAAGTGACTACAATTGACCGAAACCAAACCAGAGTTGACCAGTTAACTGAAAGTCAACAGTTGGTCAACATTAGACTAGTTTGACCTAGGGTTGACCTAGAGTTGACCAGAGTTGACCAGGGTTGACCAGTTGACCAAAAGTCAACTGTAAGTCAACCTTTGACCCCGTTTGACCTAGTTTGACTTGGATTGACTCCCAGTAACCTAGTATGACCTAGTATGACCCAGTTTGACCTAGTTTGACTTAGACTTGCATTTTATGACTTAAATTAGTTTCCTTTTTATTATAAAATCATGTTTGACTTATAGTATCTCATTTTAGGTCTGTGATTACTCTGAGCGTCTGTTCACCTTATCAGCTCAGGACGACAGGCGAGTACATTCACTGATAGTTTCATTATCTTGATATCTGCTATATCTGATTCAGTTGTAGTGTCTTGCTTGATTTCCAACATGATGGTTCATGGACTAGTATACGTCGGATCCTGTCATGAGATGTTATTTCTGGATTTTCTTGGTATATTGGTACGTGATATTTCGTGTTTCTTGTACTTATATAGACATCGATTTGGGAGTGGGCTGGCCCTCTGCTTTTGAATCCCGTGTCATGACGTACCATGTCCGGAACCGTGATACTATTCGGGGATGGAGGGAATTATTAGGGGTTATGTGATCAAAGCCCCTTGTCACTATTATGCTTGTGCCACTCTTACCTCACGTAGGGCGTAGCAGATTCCTCCGTGTGCTTGTTATCCAGGTTGGCCGGCATGACCCTTTTCCAGAGATTTTTGCGTGATTGTCGGGCCAAGTGGATAATCTGTCTTGTAACATACCTAAAGCCGATCACATATCGCTCTAATAATTCAAGGCACATTTTATATTTATTTATCGTATCTTATATCCTGCTTAGTTCTACTTTTATTACTTTTCTCACCATGCTATGATATTCATTTACTTATATATTCTATATGGCTTTATGATGTACCTTGATTGGAGACTAAGTTCTGTTCGGGAGAAGGGTTACAACCCCGGTCCTTGTTTGGTTTAAGGGTTATAAACTCGGCTTTCGAATAGTTTCCAAGTCATCCTATATCTTTGTCTTGTATTTCATTATACTGTCTCTTATAGAATTTGTCAATTCATATGGAACTGCTGTTAGTGTTTGTACTTGCTCATTTTTCTGACAGGATACCGTTGATATATTACAGATGATTCTGAGGCAGATTGCCCGACCTATTATGGGGTCGAGTTAGATAGAGTAGACCAGGACTGTGGCTTGAGAGTAGAGCCACTAGACTTTGCACACCCAGAGTAGTGTAGCTTAGTTAGGTTTACCTAGACTGCGATCCAGCTAGTACTTTCAGACTGTAGTATTTTAGATTATATTCTGTGACTCTGTGATGTTGTTGTCACGACCCGCACCCAGATATACGGATACGAATACGTAGACGACGCCCAGCCTACGCCGCAGTATCGGCGGTAGGACGCTGTCTAGTACCCAAAATGTACACTACGTCTATAAGGCCTATAACTACAAATATACTCTAGTCACATCACAACAGCTAGGGATGATAAGACAAGAAAGATAACTAAAGCACAAAAACAACTAGAAACTACTAAAAGGAATCATAAGACAAAAAATATAAAGAAGGAAAAACAAGACGAACTAAGGATAACTACCAGACAACTCACATAGAAGAATAGTGAGATCCACCTCAGCTAGCAACATCATGAAGTCCACTAATGGTATAACAACTCCTAAAATAGTATCAACGGTATCTTGTCAGGAAAATGAGCAAGTACAAGCACTAACAGCAGTTCCATGTGAATTGATAAATTCTATAAGAGACAGTATAATGAACTACAAGACAAAGATATATGAAGACTTGGGAACCGTTCGGAAGCTGAGTTACAACCCTTAAACCAAACAAGGACCGGGGGTTGTAACACTTCTTCCGAACAGAGCTTAGTCTCCAATCAAGGTACAATATAATGGCATGTAGAACATGTGAGTAATCTGAATATCATAGCATAGTGAGAAAGTACTGAATGTAGAACAGAACAGGATATATGATAAGATAAAGTAAATATAAAATGTACCTCGAATATTATAGCCTAATGTGATCGGTATGGATCAAGAATCAGGCTTCCAGCCGACCGGCTACAAGTACGTGGACTCGGTCCGGCCGGGATGGTAAGCTATGGAGCAAGTAGTAGCACAGGTCAGGCTATACCCATCGTGAGGTGAGGGTATATCTATGATACAAGTAGTAACTCAAGGTGGGCATTGATCACACTATCTATAATATTCTCTATTCCCCGAATAGTATACGGATCCGGACATAGCACATCATGACGCGGGATTTCCTAAGAGGGGAGCAAGTCCTCTTCAGGAATCGGCGTCAATACAAGTACAAGAATCAAGACCAAGCAAGTACCAGTATCCCAAGAAATCCAGGAATGACATCTCATGACAGGAATCCGACAATACTAGTCCGTGAACTATCGTGTCTGAGAATCAAGTAAGACACTACGACTGAATCGGATATAGCAAATATCAAGACAATGAAAACTATCAGTGAATGTACTCGCCTGCGGTCCTGAGCTGTCAAATGGGATCGATGCTCAGAGTAATGCCACAGACCTAAAGATAAGATATATATATAAGCTAATTAGGGTTCAACAGTGTTAGGCTTGATTCTATAGTATAAGCTACGTAATCTAGGTCAGACTCAGTCCAACTAAGTCAAACTAGGTCACACTGAGTCACACTAGGTCAAACTAGATTAATGGTTGACTAACAGTTGACTTTTGGTCAACTGGTCAACTCTGGTCAACTCTAGGTCAACCTAGGTCAAATGTTGACTCGACTTCGACGTTCAGTCAAAGTAGTCAACCATAGTCAAACAGGGTCAAAGCTAGTCCCTATAAACATCTACAAGGTCAACACATCAATTTCAGTGATTGTGAAATCACCGGAATCGATGGAACTCAAAATACCACAAAAGGAGAAAGATTATAATAATAGGGTGAAAACCAACAGATGTTGTCGGATGGTGAAACAACCATCACCAACGTGTCCAGAATGGTCAAATTAGCTAGGATAGCCTGTCCATAAGTCCAATTTGGACACAGGGGCAAAAAGGTAATTTCGGACCAAAATGGTGTCCGTGTCGGACCTACTTTGCACCGAAAAATGTGCCGTAATAAAAGTGCACAAAATCTAATAAATTATATGTCCACGAATCCAGAATGACGATACGAACCCAACGGTATATCCAGAATTGGATTTCGTTGACCCGATCTCAAATTGGTCCGTTGACCAGAACATTGGAAACCGATTTGCACGGAAAAGCGTGTCGGAGCTAATGTCTTCAAAACTCAGCAAATTATATGTCAACGAGTCCAGAATGACGATACGAACTCAACGGTATATCCGAAATTGGATTCCGATGAGCCAATCTCAAAATGACCTGTTGACCCGGATATTGGTATCCGACTTGCACCGAAATGCGTGCCGGAACCAATGTCCACTAAAACCTAGCAAATTATATGTCAACGAGTCCAGAATGACGATACGAACTCAAGGTATATCCGGAATTGGATTCCGATGAACCGATCTCAAAGTGACCCGTTGACTCAGAAAGTGGGACCCGCTTTGCACCGAAATACGTGCCAGGGCCCACGTTCTCCAAATCAAGCAAACTTTATATGAAAACATGCCAGAACAACGCCACGAGTCTACTGGTGGTGTCATAATTTGAATTCGGAGTCCCGGGTTCAAAAATAGAATTTTACAAGTGCAACACTAAGAATTCGAACGGCCAAATTTGGCGTCGAATTCGACCGACCTAACAAGCTCAAACTGAAATGAAATCTAAAGGGGGCAGGAAGAGGGTTATACCAGCTTCGCACAGGAAATGGTAGCACGCCAACTGGAGCCGCGATGGAGAAGATACGAACCAACGAAGTTGGCTCCGCAAAATTGTCCAAAAATAACACAATTTAAACGGTCAACTTGGTAGCCGGTTTTGATGTATCAAACGATGAAATTAACGGGTGAAATTTCAGGGGAGTGAAGGGGTATATACCGAGATTGAGACGGAGCGAAGAAATCGCCGATCCAACGGTTGGATTTCCCGAAAAACGTGCACGAAGTCGCTGTCCCGAAACGCGAATTCTGAAACTTTTCCGCGCGCCCGCGTCGACGGGACTCCATGCAAAACGCACGAATCGGGCGTTTCTCGCGCCGGGGAAGAGGCAGCGTACCACGGGGGCCTACCCGGGGGTGCGCCCGGCCCGCGCGTGGCCGTGGGAGGGGCTCGTCGGCGCCGGCGACGGCCGCGGCGGCGCCGGTGGCGGCGACAGCGCGCGCTCTGGCTCGCAGCTGCTGCTGCGTTGTCTGCTGTTGCTGCTGCACTGGCCGCGGAGGAGGCTCGTCGGCCTGGCGCGGCGGCGCAGCCAAGGGGCACGACGAGCTTGGTGGAGCTCGGTGGTGGCGGTGTTGGACGTGGTGGTGACGTGATTGGTTTGAATGGTGGAGGTGGCGGGAGTGGTTTATGGTGATGGAGATGAAGATGATGATGATGATGTTGTGTTAGGGAGGAGGAGGAGTTGGAGTCGGGGAGGAGAAGATGGTGAGCTCGGCAATGGAGGGGCTGCCCCTTGCTGTTGGTGAAGGGGTGTGGGTGAGTTTGTGAACAGAATTTAAAGAGAGAGAGAATAAGAATTAATAATAGAATAGAGAGAGAGAGAGAAAGATAGAGATGGAGGGGGGGATGTGTTCGGCTGATGTGAGAGGGGAGTGGGTGTGGCTGTGAGGAGAGGGGGTATGTAGGTGTAAAGTGAGGGGAGTTGTGTGTTGAGAGAAATGAGAGAGAGAGATATATATATGTATATATAATATGTGGGTGTGTATATATTATATATAGAGAGAGAGGGAGATATTTAGTGAGAGAGATATTTAGAGAGAGAGAGGGAAAGATATTAGTCGGCTGACATGGGGAGAGGGGGTGTTTGTATGTGTAGGAGTTATTTTAGGAAGAGAGAGAAAGAGAGAGTTATATATATATATATATTATAAATATATATATAGGAGAGATAAAATGATATATTTAAATAAGTAGAGAGAGAAAAGAGATATTTAAAATAGGGAAAAGAGAGAAATTATATGGGGGGTGTTCATAAGGGGATAACATAAAATTTGGTTGGACGTTGGATCCGGTTCGGTCAGGTTTGGACAAGCTTGGGGCCAAAATTTAATTAAAATAATAATTTAAACTATTTAAAATCATGGACGAAATGGGAGCACAAGGAAAATCAATTCGATGGCACGCGAGTGGCACGTGCACAGTAGGCTCAAAACAGGCCAGGGCCATATATTGGGTCGACTGGATTGGACAGATGTCGGGTCCGGAAATTAAGTTGGAAATTAAATCAGGTTTTACGGTAGATAATTAATTGGCCTAAATTGACCCGAAAGTTGTGCGAAGAAAATGAAGCACAAAATGGAGTGTCTGAGTGGGACACGAAGGTCATGGGTGAAGAGCGTCTCGAGTAGATCAAACATGACAAGTTGGTTTCGAGAAAATGACTAGTCTGGTGCTCCTAAATTAAAAGTGATGGTAACGCGCATATGATGATCAAGGAAAAGAGTCGAAATTCAATTAATAATTAAATGGTCTAATGTTGACCCGAACTTGCGCGAAGCAAAAAGAGCACAAGGGAACGAGATCAAGAGGGACAGGATATATCAAAATGAAGATAATCTCGTCTACTACAAAATCCAAGAAGGAAGTTTCCAGAGACCGGCATCCCTGATGCTCTAGAATTCCAAGTCACGGTAAAGAGCATTTAATGATCAAAATCAATTAAATCGAAATTAATTATCGAGAATAAATTATTTGGAAAAATTCAAAAATAAATCCCGAAAATTTAGGGGACTTACATCCTACCCACCTTATAAAAATTTCGTCCTCGAAATTAAAGGTTGGTAGTGGGGTTAAAACATGATAGAAGATTTAAGCAATATTTTAGGCACGATCCAAAAATGACTAGTTTTGCACGATCAAGATAACCGATTTAAAATTGTTCATGCACGATGAGGGATTTGGCACGATAGAATCATGATACAAACAAAATCATATGTGCGTGATTTCAGAAATAAGTCAAGTCATTGGGGCACGATTTAGATATGACAACGAAATCAAAACTTGAGCTTCGTCCGGTTACAACCGAGTCAAACATTGATTAACAGGATTTTAGCTTGATGAAATTAGATTTAGGGTTAAGATTATCAAGATCATGAAAATCGAAATCGGATAGTCATAATCTAAAACAAGGCTAAGAGAAGCAAATGGAGAGAAGAATTTGAGTATAGCACGATTGAGAGATAGAATTGGTAGAAATCAGATTATAGGTCTCATAAGCACGATCAAGATCCAAGTTCAGTTGTGAATGACAAATAAATCATGAATTCAAAATCAAGGTGTTAAAAGCACAATTTAGAAGCAAGATGATATGCATATTTATGATCGTTAAAATTACGATCAAGGAACTCCAAGTTGCCTTAGTCACGCTAGATCATCTAGGCATGATTAAGCACAATGAGTTCAGATATAATCCGAAAATTAAATCAGGGTCGAAAAGAGTTTAGGCACGAGTATTCAAAATCCAAACATGATCAGAATCAAAAGGCAATGCACGAGGGTTAATAGCATTGAAATCCAACCATGATAAAATTTGTCTCAACACGATCTAAGTTGATCAACCTTTGAGTAAATCAGAATTTGGGCCAGATGGAGAATAAGATCAACGAAGGCTGGGCACGAGAATCCAAGGATGAAAATCCAAGTCACAAAGGAATTTGAAGTCATCTAGAGTTTAGTCAGCAACCAAGACTCTTTGGCGCGATAAACAAGACGACTAAAATTGATTGGTCATGGACAGAAGGAAATCAAAATCATAACAGTATCGAAATTTAAGAAACAATTTAGATATAAAAATTTCAAAATTTTCAGAGTTTTCAAGTGTAGATGACAGATGTAGATACGAGATAGTTGATTGGTGTAGTCAAGATATAGCTAAACAAGGCAAAGAAAATTACGGTAAGATGAGAAAATCATCATGCGATGAGAGAGAAAATAATGATAAATAAGAAATAATGGTAGGAATTATCTTGCTCAATTGGTAAAAGAAGTGAATCAACTTAAGATATGACCTGATAACCATACACGTCTATCCAAAACCATATTGCCAGAATTTACGCCAGGTCAGTAAACATAGCTGCAATAAACGATAGAGTCCATAACTAAGGTATACACCCTATAATCATGTCATCTAGATTCCATACCACGCCAACCGGTATGGCTGCAAGAGAATCTAAATTCCATAACTAGGATAGTATATCCAAAATAAGGCTCCATGTCCCTATCAGGCTAGCTAATATGACTGCGATAAATTTCAAACTCCATATGTCACGCCGCAGAACCAGAATACTGGAGAGCGGGGGAATGACTCAGCCAACTACGTATTACGGGTAGATGAATACCGTATAATACGATCAATGCTGTCTAACCAGACGAGGGGGTGCATACTACATAAAAGTTTTTCTATGGTCACTTCACATCTATTGTCTCAATTATTCGAAACAAGAAACAGAAATAGAGAACATGTAAGATAAAGCAGTAAGGCGTCCCAAATGCTCTGTCAAAATGTTCTTGATATCTGGCTTTACAAAATATAGCCAGATTAATGTAGCAAAAGTATACACAATTGTTATCAGCTGCAGCCTGACTTAGTTACAATTATGCAAAAGTAAGTACAAGACAATCCGACTAACATGTCGGTGCCAAACGGCAAGGTATAAAGTATTTAACAAAACGAGCGGAGAAGTAAGAAAACCCACTCGAGTCCTCCTGCGATCATCCTTCTAGTGTTGACCATCTTGGAGGTAGAAGTAAGCTGGGTCCTCGGGGACTGGCTCTAAATCTGGCCATGCAAAACCAGAGAGGTTAGACCTCTAATAGCAAGTACCACAAGTGAGGACGATATGAAGGACTAAACCAGTAAGTAAGAGAATATAATAATAGATCTCTGCTTGCTACTAGGACTTACATCACATCAAGACACTTCGAACCAACCTCCCAACCAAACAAGGACAAAAGTTAGCCCATCATGTCCTGACATTCTGATCATCCCAGTTAGGTAACAGAGTATAGTGCACAACAAATCATCTTGAACGGCCAATCAACTCCTACGGCTTGCTATTATGAGTTCCAAGTTATCCTGGAATAATGCAATTAGGGATTCCTCAGTTCTTACTATGTGCAAGCAAGGCTAGTCTATCCAGTCAATCAATTGGCCCATGCATGAATTAGACGAGTCCTAGCAGGATGCTCATCAATATACAATATACAATAATAATAAAAGCAGATACTGTTCCCTGCCCGTGTGGCAGATTTACAGTATCTGTGGGAACCAGCCGGCCCGTCGGGTACTACTCGTTCCAAGGGGGCTGCCATATAAGAATTCGGGAATCCATTCTCTCCGTGCAATCATTATTTTATTTAACTTAATAGTCCCTACGTTGAGTGAAATCCCATGCCGTGGATCATGGTCATTCAAATGGGTACTTTCGTACGGGGTACGATATGCACAACTCTACAACGATACCAGTGCGGTTAGGTTGCAGGTCTTACATAGCGTAATGCAACAATCAAATCTAACCACGGTAATCATGTCCGACCATAAAGTACACATGCTGGTTTTTGGAAGATAAAAATAATTAACTAAATAAATAAATAATTTGAAGCCTGCATGTGCCTGTATGCCAATATTCGAGATTAGCCAGTCGATTACAATAGTTCATTATATGAACGTGTCTCATTCGTTCAATTCAATAAGACGACTAGCCAGCCTCTTTAGTTCCAACTAGGAACGCATGATCAATTTTAGTCAAGCTAACAATTATCATCAATGGTATCAAGGCATGAAAGTCAACTAGTATTCAGTGGGGTCGAGTCTACAACCTTCAGGGTTTAATTCCAGTCAATCCGGGTATCTATAACTCAATTCATGACACATGGTACATCCCACGTAACAATCTATAATTAATAGAAATATTAACATATCATGATTTATCAAAAAAGGCGTAAGGATATAAAATGGACGTAAAATATCTAATAAAATATCAATATTCAGGGCTATAGAATAGCCATACGGCTAAGTCTAATGCGGCCAGGATGGATCTTATGCGGCTAGAAAAGGAGTCGGGTTCATGCGGCTCAGGGGGTAGAGGCACATGCGGCTGAAGAGGCAGGAACCTATGCGGCTGGCGAGTGGGACTAGCTCCCATGCGGCAAGCAGAAGGGGTGTTCCATGCAGCTAGGATGAATTGGGCTCATGCGGCCGAAAAAGGCAAGACACATGCGGTCAGCGGGAAGGATATTCATGCGGCTGGCGGGAATGAGTCCATGCGGCTCAACCAAGTCGAACCCCATGCGGCCGGGTCAAGGAGATTGCTTATGCGGCTGGCGGGGGGAGGGAAGAAGTTCATACGGCTGTAAGGTTCAGGACCTCATGCGGCCAGCGAGTGAGCCTGGTTCATGCGGCTGGATTTGGAGAGGAATCCATGCGGTCAAGAAAGACGGGGGCGCATATGCGGTTAAGTGGGGAAAGTCCATGCGGCTAGGAGAACTCCCTATGCGGCTGGGCTAAAATGAGTCTCATGCGGCCGGGTAGAAACTTTTCATGCGGCTGAGAAGGAAACAACCCATGCGGCTGGGAATCACTTGCCGCATGAATTATTCATGCGGTCAAGTCAAGTACTGTTCTTCTTCTCCAAGTTTCAGAGAAGAAGAACACCATCAACCCAAGCTTCCAAGTTCCATAAAACCTTCATCCAGAGTCCAAATTCGAACTTCCTTAGGTCAAAATTGGGTAGAACGAAATTCTCTACAACATGGAACCATCAGAACTTGAAGATATCAAAGTTTACTAGATCAAAACCTAAGAAACCCGAAAATGTAACAAACTTAGATCTACAACAAATTAGCCACGGAAATTGAAAATGCTAAGTACTAAAGAGGCTTAGAATCAAATAAGGAGGATGATGGAACAATAATAATGGGGATCCATCAAGAAGCAAGTTGGTACTTGCCTACGGTTTGGTAGGTGGAGAGAGAGTAATGAAGAAGAAGAAGAGGAGTAATGGTGAAAAAGTAAAGTAAATGAGGAGAGAGAAGGGAGAGGGTGACTAAAATAGAAAGGTGGTGGTAGGTGGGAGTTGGGCCGGGTCCAATGGGTCCAATAAGGCTAACCCGAAAGTAAGACTAAAGCAGGAAATAAAATACAGGAAATAAAGTACGGAAACAAAATTGCAGAAATATAATTGCAGGAAATAAATTAACATGAAAATTAAAGAGCAGCTAATAGAATTGCAGAAAAATAAAGTGCAGAGAATAAAATGCAGATAATTAATTAACATGAAGTTATTAGGAATTTAAATACAGGATACTATATGATAAATGCTAAATAAATACATTCAGGCAATATACGTATTAAAGTACGCATTCTGGGAACGGGAAGTGACATCTCTACCCACCTTGAAAAAATTCCGTCCTCGGAATTTCAAATTCAAGCAAGATAGAAACATCGGGGCTAAACCAATCTAAGTACAAGCAATTCAATCAAGCAATCATTTTACAATGCCCATAGCAAGTAACATATATGTAAATCCATCAATCTACGATATCAAGCAATTCTACCCATAAGGTGATAAGCATGAGGGATCAAGACAATCAAGGTATACAGAAAAAGATATACCTTGTGAGTCAAACAGGTGTGGATATCGTGATCGGATATCATCCTCACGTTCCCACGTTGACTCCCCTAAAGAGTGATGACCCCAAGCAACCCGGACAAGACTAATTGTTCGGTTCTTGAGTATCTTCTCTCTTCGGTCCAAAATAGACACAGGCTGTTCCTCGTAAGACAGGTTGGTACCAACAACCAGCTCAGAATGATCAAGGATATGGCTTGGGTCCGATACATACCTTCGCAACTGAGATACATGAAATACGTCATGCACCTCTCGTAACGAAGGTGGAAGGGATAAACGATAAGCAACATCGCCTATCCTCTCAAGAATAACAAATGGGCCCACGTACCGCGGACTCAACTTCCCGCGAACGCCAAACCTAATGACCCCACGGGTAGGTGAGATCCTCAAGAATACGTGGTCCCCAACAGAAAACTCTAGCGGCCTACGATGCTGGTCCGCCCAATGACGATGCCGATCCTGTGCAACTCGAAGTCGCTCTCTAATTCCTTTGACTAATTCAACTATCTGAACAATCATTTCTGGGCCTAACATCTTCCTCTCCCCGATATCATCCCATGCTAGCGGCGATCTACACTTCTTACCATATAGTGCTTCGAATGGCGCCATCTGGATACTGGCTTGATAACTATTATTGTATGAGAACTCGACCAAGTGAAGGTGACTCTCCCAAGACCCTCCAAAATCTAGAGTACAAGCTCGCAACATGTCTTCTAAAGTCTGAATCGTTCTTTCTGATTGCCCATCCGTCTGCGGATAGTAAGCCGTGCTAAACCTTAACTTGGTACCCAGACTATGATGTAAGCTCTTCCAGAAATGCGATGTAAAGCGGGTATCTCGGTCCGACACAATACTGATAGGGACTCCATGCTGCCTGACTATCTGTTGCATATATAACTCTGCCAACTTTTCTGTAGATTGCCCTACTCTGAAAGGAAAAAAATGTGCTACCTTTGTAAGCCGATCTACTATCACCCAAATAGCGTCCTTACCACTTGGTGATCTCGGTAAACCGGTCACAAAGTCCATTGTAATATGCTCCCATTTCCATTCCGGAATAGGAAGCGGTTGCAATAATCCTGCTGGCCTCTGCTGTTCTGCCTTCACTTGCTGACATACCAAGCAACGGGAAACAAATCTAGCTATCTCCCTCTTCATCCCGTTCCACCAGAAATGCTGCTTGATATCTTGGTACATCTTGGTCCCTCCAGGGATGAATAGAATACTGAGAACTGTGAGCTTCTGCCATAACCTCCTGTCTGATATCTCCACTAGGCACACATAGACGTGATCCAAACCTAAGTGTACCATCTTCATGAATTCTCATCTCCTTCCTGAGTCCTGACTCACATTCTGCCCTAAGCTTCTGAATCCTTGGGTCCTGTGCCTGAGCTGCCTTGATCCTGTCTACTAAGTCGGATTGAACTTGCAGACTCGTCAGAACTCCTATATCACTAGGAAGTACAACCTTGATGCCCATTTCCTGAAGGTCTTCTAAGATATGCCTCTGTGTTGTTAACATAAATGCGTCGTCTCTCCTGCTGAGAGTGTCTGCTACCACATTAGCCTTGCCTGGATGATACTGAAGCTCTACGTCATAGTCCTTGATCAACTCCAACCATCTCCTCTGCCTCATGTTTAGCTCCTTCTGAGTAAAGATGTACTTCAGACTTTTGTGGTCTGTGTACATTTCCATTCGATCACCATATAAGTAATGCCTCCATAGCTTCAGAGCAAACACTACTGCTGCTAACTCCAAATCATGAGTTGGGTAATTCTTCTCGTGGTCCCGAAGTTGCCTAGATGTATATGATATCACCTTCCCGTGCTGCATAAGGACACATCCAAGTCCTTTACCTAACGCATCACAATATACAGTAAAACCTCTGGGTCCAACTGGCAATGTAAGAATGGGCGCTGATATCAACTTCTGCTTCAGATTCTCAATGATGCCTGGCATTCTGCCGACCAAACGAATGGTACATCCTTCCGGGTCAAGCGGGTCATGGGTGCTGAAAGCCTTGCAAAGTCTGACACGAACCTTCTGTAATAACCCGCCAATCCCAAGAAACTCCGTACATCAGCTACGGTCTTGGGTACTGGCCAACTCTCTACTGCTTCTACCTTCTTGGGATCTACTGCTACTCCAGCTCCTGATATGATATGACCCAAAAATGAAATGTGATTCGTCCAGAACTCACACTTGCTGAGCTTGGCATACAACTGGTTCTCTCTCAGAACATGCAACACTTTCCTGAGGTGGCCTTCATGCTCCTCTTCACTAGCAGAGTATACGAGAATGTCGTCAAGAAACACCACGACAAACTGATCTAAGTATGGCATAAAGATGCGGTTCATCAAATCCATAAATAACGCTGGAGCATTGGTCAAACCAACGGCATTACTAAGAACTCATAATGCCCATACTTCGACCTGAATGCTGTCTTGGGAATATCTTCCTTCCGAACCCTCACCTGATGGTACCCAGAACGAAGATCTATCTTGGAGAAAACTCTAGCTCTGCTCAACTGATCAAATAAGTCGTCGATCCTTGGTAGTGGGTACTTGTTCTTTACTGTTGCCGCGTTAAGATTCTTGTAGTCAATGCATAATCTGGATGATCCATCCTTCTTCCCTACAAGTACCACTGGTGCTGCCCATGGTGATACGCTAGCTTGGATGAACTTCTTCTCCTTCAATTCCTCTATATGCTGATATACCTTGGCCTGCTCTGAATCCGCCATTCTGTAAACCTGATCTGATATTGGTTTAGTTCCTGGTGCCAATTCTATACTGAACTCAATATCTCTAACCGGTGGGAGACCTGGAAGTTCTTCAGGAAATACGTCTAGTAATTCTTCAACTACCTTCGGAATCTGAACTTCTTCCATTGCCGTTACTACTCCCTGCTCTTGCTGAGTTGCCTCTGACCTGACTAAGGTGAATCTCTCCATGCCTGGAATATCAAAAGATACACTCCCACTACGACAATCTATTGTCGCATGACTGTCTTTCAGCCAGTCCATGCCTAAGATAACGTCAAAATTTCCTACAGGAAATTCTATCAACCGGGCGGGTAAGGAATGCCCGCATACCACAATACTACATGCTAAACTAACTCTACTAACTCCCACGAGCCTATTACCAGTGAGTATATTCAACCTCCCTGGCAATGCCTCGAACTCCACTCCTAGTCGTGTCGCAAATTATGCAGATATAAATGAATGGGATGCTCCCGAATCAAACAATGCTACTGCGGGATATGAGGCGACGAGAATGTTACCTGCCACAACATCTCCCGATGCCAATGCCTCTTCCAAGGACAGTGTGAATGCTTGCCCTCGACCTCCTTGCTGATTCCCATGCTGTGGCCTAGCCTGGTGCTGCTGCTGGCCCCTGCCTTGATGATGCTGGGGTGGTCTACGCTGGTGTTGCTGCATCGGCGGCCCCTGCTGCCGAAACATCTGAGCCTGTGGTACTAACTGGACGCTGCGCCAATGGTCTCACTGCCACTGCTGGTCCTCGATACTGTCCTGTCCCTGGTGCTGGCAGAGCAGGAAACTGCTGCCCTGGTCCTCCTGCCCTCGAATTCATGGGACATGTGGTAACCCGATGATCTGGATTTCCACATATCAGACACAGTCCATTCAATGTTCGACACACATCTCTAGTGTGTCCCATCTTCCCACAATAAGTGCAGCCCGTCGGGGGTTGCTGGTTCTTCCTCTGTTGCTGTTGCTGCTGTCTGGGGGGTGGTGCTGGCCTTCGTATCGCCACATCATGGATACGAATGCCAGGGGATGGTGCTGTTGTTCGGGGCGCCGCTCCCCCTCCTCCTTCAATCTGACTGTGAGATCTCTTCTGACCTCCAGTCCTTGCCGTAAGCCTCTGAATGGTGATTTCATGCCTGCGGGTCGCCGTCAATATCTCATCAAAAGTCTGGTAATTGTGCCCTTCTATCAATTGCAAGAGTTCAAGGTGAAACCCTTGCTGAAACCTCATGGCCCTCTGGCGCTCTGTTGCTACCATCTCTGGGGCAAACCTACTCAATCTGCAGAACTCCGCTGCGTAAGCATCTACAGTCTTGCCAGCCTGCCTGAGGCTGATAAACTTCTGTTGTAGCTCAAACTGCGCCACAACTCCATAGTACTTGGTCTTGAATCTTGCTGTGAAATCGTCCCAAGCCACAGGACGCCTGATGCCCACTTCCTCTGCTTCCCACCAATCACGTGCGAGATCCTGAAGTAACAACTTTACTAGATCCACACGTTCTTCTGCCGGTACCTTAGCTGCTGTCAGAATAGCCTAAATATCCTTAAGCCATGCATCTGCTGAGATGGCATCCTCCGTGCCCTCGAAACGGCGGGGGTTGTACTTGCAAAACCTGGCTGATGCTCCTGAATCAGTCCTCACTCCTCTTTCCAATGCCGTCTGCAATCCTTGGTTAAGCAACACATTCTGCTCTTGTAGCTGAGTGTGCATGCGCTGCTGGACCAACATCTGATGTTGCTGAGTAGCCATCATTCCTCTTATGATCTCCAGAAGGGCTGGTGTGTCCATCTCCGCAGGGGTAGGTGGAACTACGGGTGGGTTCGGAATATCCGGATACTGCGGTCCAACTGCTGGTTCTACTATCACTTCTTCTTAGGTAGCCTCTTGAGTTAGTACCGGCTCTTGTTGCTGACCAACTTGGTCAGGTTGTCCATGTTGCTGTCCAGCTCTGACAGGTGCGGACGAGGTGCCCTAAGAAAAGGGACAAGAGAACAATCAAACAACCGGACATGAAGGATCAATGAAGTCAAAGGATACCGGAATGTCAAACAAGGGTTGAGATAATGAATCATGAGATCAAGGGGGAACACGTGTGATTGAGACATCCTATAAATCAAAACCCCACAAGTCTGAAATCAGACCTGCATGGGCCACCACTAAAACCTTGTCACGCCCCAGAACCAGAATACTGGAGAGCGGGGGAATGACTCAGCCAGCTACGTATTACGGGTAGATGAATACCGTATAATACGATCAATGCTGTCTAACCAGACGAGGGGTACATACTACATAAAAGTCTTTCTATGGTCACTTCACATCTATTGTCTCAATCATTCGAAACGAGAAACAGAAATAGAGAACATGTAAGATAAAGCAGTAAGGCGTCCCAAACGCTCTGTCAAAATGTTCTTGATATCTGGCTTTAAAAAATATAGCCAGATTAATGTAGCAAAAGTATACACAATTGTTATCAGCTGCACCTGACTTAGTTACAATTATGCAAAAGTAAGTACAAGACAATCCGACTAACATGTCGGTGCCAAACGGCAAGGTATAAAGTATTTAACAAATGAGTAGGGAAGTAAGAAAACCCACTCGAGTCCTCCTGCGATCATCCTTCTAGTGTTGACCATCTTGGAGGTAGAAGTAAGCTGGGTCCTCGGGGACTGGCTCTAAATCTGGCCATGCAAAACCAGAGAGGTTAGACCTCTAATAGCAAGTACCATAAGGGAGGACGATATGAAGGACTAAACCAGTAAGTAAGAGAATATAATAATAGATCTCTGCTTGCTACTAGGACTCACATCACATCAAGACACTTCGAACCAACCTCCCAACCAAACAAGGACAGAAGTTGGCCCGTCATGTCCTGACATTCTGATCATCCCAGTTAGGTAACAGAGTATAGTGCACAACAAATCATCTTGAACGGCCAATCAACTCCTACGGCTTGCTATTATGAGTTCCAAGTTATCCTGGAATAATGCAATTAGGGATTCCTCAGTTCTTACTATGTGCAAGCAAGGCTAGTCTATCCAGTCAATCAATTGGCCCATGCATGAATTAGACGAGTCCTAGCAGGACGCTCGTCAATATACAATATACAATAATAATAAAAGCAGATACTGTTCCCTGCCCGTGTGGCAGATTTACAGTATCTGTGGGAACCAGCCGGCCCGTCGGGTACTACTCGTTCCAAGGGGACTGCCATGTAAGAATTCGGGAATCCATTCTCTCCATGCAATCATTATTTTATTTAACTTAATAGTCCCTACGTTGAGTGAAATCCCATGTCGTGGATCATGGTCATTCAAATGAGTACTTTCGTACGGGGTACGATATGCACAACTCTACAACGATACCAGTGCGGTTAGGTTACAGGTCTTACATAGCGTAATGCAACAATCAAATCTAACCACGGTAATCATGCCCGACCATAAAGTACACATGCTGGTTTTTGGAAGATAAAAATAACTAAATAAATAAATAAATAATTTGAAGCCTGCATGTGCCTGTATGCCAATATTCGAGATTATCCAGTCGATTACAATAGTTCATTATATGAACGTGTCTCATTCGTTCAATTCAATAAGACGACTAGCCAGCCTCTTTAGTTCCAACTAGGAACGCATGATCAATTTTAGTCAAGCTAACAATTATCATCAATGGTATCAAGGCATGAAAGTCAACTAGTATTCAGTGGGGTCGAGTCTACAACCTTCAGGGTTTAATTCCAGTCAATCCGGGTATCTATAACTCAATTCATAACACATGGTACATCCCACGTAACAATCTATAATTAATAGAAATATTAACATATCATGATTTATCAAAAAAGGCGTAAGGATATAAAATGGACGTAAAATATCTAATAAAATATTAATATTCAGGGCTATAGAATAGCCATACGGCTAAGTCTAATGCGGCCAGGATGGATCTTATGCGGCTAGGAAAGGAATCGGGTTCATGCGGCTCAGGGTAGAGGCACATGCGGCTGAAGAGGCAGGAACCTATGCGGCTGGCGAGTGGGACTAGCTCCCATGCGGCAAGCAGAAGGGGTGTTCCATGCGGCTAGGATGAATTGGGCTCATGCGGCCGAAAAAGGCAAGACACATGCGGTCAGCGGGAAGGATATTCATGCGGCTGGCGGGAATGAGTCCATGCGGCTCAACCAAGTCGAACCCCATGCGGCCGGGTCAAGGAGATTGCTTATGCGGCTGGCGGGGGGGGGAAAGAAGTTCATGCGGCTATAAGGTTCAGGACCTCATGCGGCCAGCGAGTGAGCCTGGTTCATGCGGCTGGATTTGGAGAGGAATCCATGCGGTCAAGAAAGACGGGGGCGCATATGCGGTTAAGTGGGGAAAGTCCATGCGCCTAGGAGAACTCCCTATGCGGCTGGACTAAAATGAGTCTCATGCGGCCGGGTAGAAACTTTTCATGCGGCTGAGAAGGAAACAACCCATGCGGCTGGGAATCACTTGCCGCATGAATTATTCATGCGGTCAAGTCAAGTACTGTTTTCTTCTCCAAGTTTCAGAGAAGAAGAACACCATCAACCCAAGCTTCCAAGTTCCATAAAACCTTCATCCAGAGTACAAATTCGAACTTTCTTAGGTCAAAATTGGGTAGAACAAAATTCTCTACAACATGGAACCATCAGAACTTGAAGATATCAAAGTTTACTAGATCAAAACCTAAGAAACCCAAAAATGTAACAAACTTAGATCTACAACAAATTAGCCATGGAAATTGAAAATGCCAAGTACTAAAGAGGCTTAGAATCAAATAAGGAGGATAATGGAACAATAATAATGGGGATCCATCAAGAAGCAAGTTGGTACTTGCCTACGGTTTGGTAGGTGGAGAGAGTAATGAAGAAGAAGAAGAGGAGTAATGGTGAAGAAGTAAAGTAAATGAGGAGGAGAAGGGAGAGGGTGACTAAAATAGAAAGGTGGTGGTAGGTGGGAGTTGGGCCGGGTCCAATGGGTCCAATAAGGCTAACCCGAAAGTAAGACTAAAGCAGGAAAAAATACAGAAAATAAAGTACGGAAACAAAATTGCAGAAATATAAATGCAGGAAATAAATTAACATGAAAATTAAAGAGCAGCTAATAGAATTGCAGAAAAATAAAGTGCAGAGAATAAAATGCAGATAATTAATTAACATGAAGTTATTAGGAATTTAAATACAGGATACTACATGATAAATGCTAAATAAATACATTCAGGCAATATACGTATTAAAATACGCATTCTGGGAACGGGGAGTGACACCATAAGTAAAGTAGACACTTACTGTTCTCATCGTCCTCGTCCAAAATATGTTTATCAGGATATCTTAACTCAATTCTTAAAAGAATTATCCAAAACAAAATCAAAGGTCAACATCGAATATTCAGATTTAAAATTCAACAACAAGTCAAGGGTAAGTTAATAGAAACAACGGAAACAACTTCCGAGATAGGGTTCAGAGGAAAATCTCAGGGAAAGTCCCGAGGGTACTACCTAGGTCAAGATAGAAAATGGTGGAATATAATCTAAAACAAACCTCGACCGTGATACAAGGTTGGTAAATCATATTCTCTCCCCAACCTAGATGATATACAAGTCCAACTTATACCTTCCCTCTGGGGTCCACAAACTCATTCCAAGAAAGAATAAAGTTGATAACGGACAGATGTTTCAGAAATCAGGACAGACAGAAACAAATGGGAAAAGTTTTGAAAAGTTCGAAATAGGATTCCCAGGGGTCATCCCTGGAATCTACCAAGAGTTCCTAATATGTGACTGAGTACCAAATTCCTAAAATATTTTATGACTCAACCTTAATCCTAGGACAGGCTCGCAGTAGTATAGAAAAGCTCAAGTACTACCACGACTTCGCATTAATTGCAAAGACTGACCTGCATGGGCCACCACTAAAAACGTGTCACGAACCGCACCCGGATATATGGATACGAATACGTAGACGACGCCCAGCCTACGTTGCAGTATCGGCAGTAGAACGCTATCTAGTACCCAAAATGTACACTACGTCTATAAGGCCTATAACTACAAATATACTCTAGTCACATCACAACAGCTAGGGATGATAAGACAAGAAAGATAACTAAAGCACAAGAACAACTAGAAACTACTAGAAGGAATCATAAGACAGGAAAATAAAGAAGGAAAAATAAGACGAACTAAGGATAACTACCAGGCAACTCACATAGAAGAATAGTGAGATCCATCTCAGCTAGCAACATCATGAAGTCCACTAATGGTATAACAACTCCTAAAATATTATCAACGGTATCCTGTCAGGAAAATGAGCAAGTACAAGCACTAACAGCAGTTCCATGTGAATTGACAAATTCTATAAGAGACAGTATAATGAACTACAAGACAAAGATATATGAAGACTTAGGAACCGTTCGGAAGCTGAGTTACAACCGTTAAACCAAACAAGGACCGGGGTTGTAACTCTTCTCCCGAACAGAGCTTAGTCTCCAATCAATGTACAATATAATGGCATGTAGAACATGTGAGTAATCTGAATATCATAGCATGGTGAGAAAGTACTGAATGTAGAACAGAACAGGATATATGATAAGATAAAGTAAATATAAAATGTGCCTCGAATATTATAGCCTAATGTGATCGGTATGGGTCAAGAATCAGGCTTCCAGCCGACCGGCTACAAGTACGTGGACTCGGTCCGGCCGGGATGGTAAGCTATGGAGCAAGTAGTAGCACAGGTCAGGCTATAACCATCGTGAGGTGAGGGTATAGCTATGATACAAGTAGTATCTCAAGGTAGGCATTGATCACACTATCTATAATATTCCCCATTCTCCGAATAGTATACGGATCCGGACATAGCACGTCATGACGCGGAATTCCCTAAGAGGGGAGCAAGTCCTCTTCAGGAATCGACGTCAATACAAGTATAAGAATCAAGACCAAGCAAGTACCAGTATCCCAAGAAATCCAGGAATGACATCTCATGACAGGAATCCGACAATACTAGTCCGTGAACTATCATGTCTGAGAATCAAGTAAGACACTACGACTGAATTGGATATAGCAAATATCAAGACAATGAAAACTATCAGTGAATGTACTCGCCTGCGGTCCTGAGCTGTCAAATGGGATCGATGCTCAGAGTAATGCCACAGACCTAAAGAGAAGATATATAAGCTAATTAGGGTTCAACAGTGTTAGGCTTGATTCTATAGTATATGCTACGTAATCTAGGTCAGACTCAGTCCAACTAAGTCAAACTAGGTCACACTGATTCACACTAGGTCAAACTAGATTAACGGTTGACTAACAGTTGACTTTTGGTCAACTGGTCAACTCTGGTCAACTCTAGGTCAACCTAGGTCAAATATTGACTCGACTTCGACGTTCAGTCAAAGTAGTCAACCATAGTCAAACAGGGTCAAAGCTAGTCCCTATGAACATCTACAAGGTCAACACATCAATTTCAGTGATTGTAAAATCACCGGAATCGATGGAACTCAAAATACCACAAAAGGAGAAAGATTATAATAATAGGGTGAAAACCTACAGATGTTGTCGAATGGTGAAACAACCATCACCAACGTGTCCAGAATGGTCAAATCAGCTAGGATAGCCTGTCCATAAGTCCAATTTGGACACAGGGGCAAAAAGTTAATTTCGGACCAAAATGGTGTCCGTGTCGGACCCACTTTGCACCGAAAATGTGCCAAAATAAAAGTGCACAAAACCTAATAAATTATATGTCCACGAATCCAGAATGACGATACGAACCCAACGGTATATCCAGAATTGGATTCTGTTGATCCGATCTCACATTGGTCCGTTGACCAGGACATTGGAAACCGATTTGCACGAAAAAGCGTGTCGGAGCTAATGTCCTCAAAACTCAGCAAATTATATGTCAACGAATCCAGAATGACGATACGAACTCAACGGTATATCCGGAATTGGATTCCGATGAGCCGATCTCAAAATGACCTGTTGACCCGGATATTGGTATTCGACTTGCACCGAAATGCGTGCCGGAACCAATGTCCACTAATACCTAGCAAATTATATGTCAACAAGTCCAGAATGACGATACGAACTCAACGGTATATCCGGAATTGGATTCCGATGAACCGATCTCAAAGTGACCCGTTGACTCAGAAAGTGGGACCCGCTTTGCACCGAAATACGTGCCAGGGCCCACGTTCTCCAAATCAAGCAAACTTTATATGAAAACATGCCAGAACGACACCACGAGTCTACTGGTGGTGTCAGAATTTGAATCCGGAGTCCCGGGTTCAAAAATAGAATTTTACAAGTGCAACACTAAGAATTTGAACGGCCAACTTTGGCGTCGAATTCGACCGACCTAACAAGCTCAAACTGAAATGAAATCTAAAGGGGGCAGGAAGAGGGTTATACCAGCTTCGCACAGGAACTGGTAGCATACCAACCGGAGCCGCGATGGAGAAGATACGAACCGACGAAGTTGGCTCCACAAAACTGTCCAAAAATAACACAATTTAAACGGTCAACTTGGTGGCCGGTTTTGATGTATCAAACGATAAAATTAACGGGTAAAATTTCAGGGGAGTGAAGGGGTATATACCGAGATTGAGACGGAGCAAAGAAATCGCCGATCCAATGGTCGGATTTCCCGAAAAATGTGCACGAAGTTGCTGCCCCAAAACACGAATTCTGAAACTTTCCCCCGCGCGCGTCGACGGGACTCCGTGCAAAACGCACGAATCGGGCGTTTCTTGCACCGGGGAAGAGGCAGCGTGCCACGGGGGCCTATCCGGGGGTGCGCCCGGCCCGCGCGTGGCCGTGGGGGGGCTCGTCGTCGCCGGCGACGGCCGCGGCGGCGCCGGTGGCGGCGACAGCGCGCGCTCTGGCTCGCAGCTGCTGCTGCGTTGCCTGCTGTTGCTGCTGCGCTGGCCGCGGGGGTGGCTCGTCGGCCTAGCGCGGCGGTGCAGCCAAGGGGCGCGACGAGCTTGGTGGAGCTCGGTGGTGGCGGTGTTAGACGTGGTGGTGACGTGATCGGTTTGAATGGTGGAGGTGGCGGGAGTGGTTTATGGTGATGGAGATGAAGATGATGATGATGATGTTGTGTTAGGGAGGAGAAGGAGTTGGAGTCGGGGAGGAGGAGATGGTGAGCTCGGCAATGGAAGGGCTGCCCCTTGCTGTTGGTGAAGGGGTGTGGGTGAGTTTGTGAACAGAATTTAAAGAGAGAGAGAGAATGAGAATTAATAGAATGGAGAGAGAGATAGAGATGGAGGGGGGATTTGTTCGGCTGATATGAGAGGGGAGTGGGTGTGGCTGTGAGGAGAGGGGGTATGTAGGTGTAAAGTGAGGGGAGTTGTGTGTTGAGAGAAATGAGAGAGAGATATATATGTATATAATATGTGGGTGTGTATATATTATTATAGAGAGAGAGGAAGATATTTAGTGAGAGAGATAATTAGAGAGTGAGAGGGAAAGATATTAGTCGACTGATATGGGGAGAGGGGGTGTTTGTGTGTGTAGGAGTTATTTTAGGAGAGAGAGAAAGAGAGAGAGTTATATATATATATATATATATATATATATATATATAAGAGAGATAAAATGATATATTTAAATAAGTAGAGAGAAAAAAGATATTTAAAATAGTGAAAAGAGAGAAATTATATTGGCGTGTTCATAAGGGGTAACATAAAATCTGGTTGGGTGTTTGGATCCGGTTCGGTCAGGTTTGGACAAGCTTGGGGCCAAGATTTAATTATAATAATTTAAACTATTTAAAATTATGGACGAAATGGGAGCACAAGGGAAATCAATTCGATGGCACGCGAGTGGCACGTGCACAGTAGGCTCAAAACAGGCCAGGGCCATATATTGGGTCGACTGGATTGGACAGATGTCGGGTCCAGAAATTAAGTTGGAAATTAAATCAGGTTTTACGGTAGATAATTAATTGGCCTAAATTGACCCGAAAGTTGTGCGAAGAAAATGAAGCACAAAATGGAGTGTCTGAGTGGGACACGAAGGTCATGGGTGAAGAGCATCTCGAGTAGATCAAACATGACAAGTTGGTTTCGAGAAAATGACTAGTCTGGTGCTCCTAAATTAAAAGTCATGGTAACGCGCATATGATGATCAAGAAAAAAAAGTGGGAATTCAATTAATAATTAAATGGTCTAATATTGACCCGAACTTGCGCGAAGCAAAAAGAGCACAAGGGAACGAGTTCAAGAGGGACAGGATATATCAAAATGAAGATAATCTCGTCTACTACAAACTCCAAGAAGGAAGTTTCCAGAGACTGGCATCCCTGATACTCTATAATTCCAAGTCACGGTAAAGAGCATTTAATGATCAAAATCAATTAAATCGAAATTAATTATCGAGAATAAATTATTTGGAAAAATTCGAAAATAAATCCCGAAAATTCAGGGGACTTACAGTTGTGTATATCTCTGGGCTTGTGTTGGATCTTGAACTTATTTCCTATTTTCATCTATCATATTTCCTTTCCATGCTACCTACCTTAGTTTTATTTTGTGATTGAGACTATATTTCTATGTCACCTCCATTCGGAGTGTATTTACTGTACAGGTACCTTTATATTGTTTAGTCATAGTATTTATAGACCTTATATACAGCGTTCTACCGCCGATTCTGCGGCATAGGCTTGACATAACCACGTGCTCGTGCCCCTAATCAGGGTGCGGGTCGTGACAAGTGTCCAATGGCAAGAAAAGCCCCAAAATAGAGTGTTCCTCCTTGCTAGCTCAAATCTCCAAATTGTTCAAAAGCTGGGATTACTCTCCATAATCAGAAAATAGAGGAGTATTAGACTCTAATGCAAAAAACTAGAGTTAAAAAGGAATTAAAATAGGAAAGTTATGGATTGGGAAAGAATGGCAATACCTTTCTTTTTCCAAGTGTTGAAATGATACAAAAGAGACAAGAACCAAAGGAAGAGAGATTTTATAGGGTCGGGAATCCCTAGGTGGCTGGTCATAAAGGATAAAATTAGGGTTAGGGTTATACTAGTGGGCTATGGGCCAAGTTTAAATGATCATAGAAATCAATTCCTAAGTCACAAGTCATTGAATCTAGTCTTTATTCTCCTATTTCAAACTTGATTCTAAATGACTAAACTTGGGTTGACTTAAGTTAGACTAGGGTCCCACCATGCTAACCAAGTCACCATAGCTAGAGTCAACATCTAGGTTAGTCTCTTAAGTCGCAACTAGTAAAAGTCAAAATTAACAATCATCAATCCAATAATTAATCCAATAATTCCAATAAGTCAAAATGACCAAATTACCCCTAGGCTAAAAATGATAAATAAATATCACAATCACATGTTAGGCTCTAGGTCAGACAGTCTCTTGGGTTTCACTAGCAGCACATCAAAATCACAAGTCACAGTTTTTAAATAGTTTTAAAATGATTAAAAAATCACCAAAAATCATATTACGATTTAAATATCATAATAAATAATTAAGATCACAAAATTTCAAAATTACCCTCATTTAGAAAATTGGATGTTACAACTATGCACCCGTTGGGGGTAGTAGGAAGAAATCCAAGGCAGTACGTGCCTCGTGCAACAAACGTACCATACCTATGACCGACCAAAGGCCCGCGTTGACAGTCATACGCACACCGATGGGAAGTTATACAAGACTGGTCCCCGTGCTCCGATGCCTCGACCAATTGAATCCCTCTGTTGCTTGAGCATTCCTGTGCGTGAGCCAAGCTAAGCGGTACATCCCGTAAGAGACTCGTACGAGCAGTGTTCCTGCAAGCATGATAGGAGTCTGCCTCGCCAGACCCTCTCTAATTGTACCCACGTGCAGCCCTGCACGTATAATAGGGGTACCACAACGGAAGCCCTGGTGCTGTCCCAAACAGAAGAAGAATCGACGGCACAAGGCATGCCTAAATCAAGGCATCCTTGTACCCAGATTACCATCAACTGTTGTTTTCAACAGGCGACTGTACTACCACCAAGGAGAAGCTCCATCTTTTAAACTTCAACCTACGTCGACTGTAAGTCAGAGACTCAACAAGGGGTCGGCGAGTAAGAAAGAATGAACTCCGTGTTGCCGCCACGTGCAACACGGCACATGGTTCTAAAACTTTAAGAAGTCATCCAAGAATCCTCCCGTATAGGCCACCAAGCCCAAGAAACGGTCCGAGAGTAGCAAGGCAAAGGTACCCAGCACAGGTGTTTCCAAGACACGTTCCAAATCTCCGTTGGGTTCCATGTCAGATGCTGGGGGTAGCCAACCTCTCACTATTCATAATAATGTCGCATTCCAATCTGAGAAGGAGCCATACGATATGGATGCCTCCATAGGCGCAGCTAGCTACCAGACCGGGGGTAGCAACCACAATGAGTCTGAGGAAGATTGCAACCTCCCAGTCTATCCTCAAGAAAATGAGGCTCAGACATCTGAGCCGGAGAGCGGAGGATCTTCTATCCTTTCCACCCATCCACACATAAGGTCCGTATTTATGGTCGAGGGTGATGAGGCGGACAATAGCGAAGCACCTGACCAGCTGAAACGTATCGAAGCTCTCGAGACGAGCCTAGATACGTTAAATACACAATAAAGACACTGTCTTCTCTCATGATGGAGTTCAAAGGGAATTTGGTGCCCACTGCCTCCACACCTACGCTGGGTCTAGCAGCCAATGATAGATCCAGCAATTGCCCGCCGTCTATCAGGCGGGACCATCGTCATCTATTTCATCGGCCATAGGCCCGATAATGTCAACCGCGATACAGCAGGCCATCAAGGAACTGTATGCTCGCTACAATGCCAAAGAGAAGCAAGCAGCACTCTGGGAGATGGGGATTCGGCAGCCATATCATGTCGAGTGGGACAACGTAGTTTATCCTCCCAAGTACAATCCACAAACGCTTACGCCCTACAAAGGAAAGGAGTCTCCCCAATGATACTTGAGGTACTTTGCCTCAGTGACTGGGCACTTACCGAAGGACGACGCCCTCCTTACCAACATCTTCATAGAAGCTCTGCAGGGGGTAGCCTATGAATGGTTTTGTAGCCTTTCAGACGACTGTATTTCATCATTTGAGGACCTGAAGAATATATTCATAGATCGATTCTATAAAGGAGGGATGGACATGACAATTTTAACTCTGGAGGTCGTCCAGAGAGAGAAGGAGCATGTCCGCACATACATTGAGCACTTCCGTCAGGCAGCCTTAAGGCTACCGCCTGGTATGCCCGAGCCTATGCTTATGGACTCATGTCGTAAGAACATGCTGTCTGCGATAAAATTATGGAACAGTGCTTCTTGCACATAGTGGACGCCTTTCATTACAGAGGCATATGTGGCACAAAGGAAAGCCTAGACTAGGACGTGCAGCTCTGGGATTGAACTTTTCTTTTCTAAAAGTCAAGGGGAGACGTTCGTCTAGCAACAATCCCAAGGACGGAAATGGGAGTCGTCATTCATAGCAACATTCCCATATTAATGTGATGAACCTAGGACTCAGCACGATGAATCTCATTAAATAAAGTTTATTCGACTAAGTCCAAGACTATCCTAGGACCCCTTGAAATTCCCCAATTAATGGTGGCAATTAAAAGGGAGGTTTATTAAGGAGCGGTCATTTATTGCTCTTTAAAAGAAGACTTCAAAGCCAATAACTTCAATCCAGAGGCGCAGCTACACTCTTGCGCCAACCTCAGGTGCAGACTGGTGATGATTTCACCTCAACTCCAATAGCGCAGCACTCTGCTCTGACCCAGAAGCTCAACTACCTTTCGTCAGAGACTTGGGAGATACCATTGCATCCAACACAAGTCCGCCTGCCGCTCCAAAAGCACAGTAACCTCGTCAACCTGAAGCACAAGCCTACTTGTCGTCCTAAAGCACAGTGACTTTGTCGCTCGAAAACAGTCTTCTCGTCGCTCATACGCACAGAGGCTCCGTCGTCTTCGAAGCATAGTCCACTCGTCACCTGAAAGCATAGTGGCTCCGTTGTCTCCAGAAGAACGGTCTACTCGTCGCCCTAGAAGTGTAACAGTACTCAGACCTCGCCAGAGGTACAGGAACCATGGTCCCACCAGTTGGTTTGCTTAAACCAACTCTCTCAAAGATAAGATTGGGGTTAATCATGATTAATAGCTTATCAAATTGATTTAAATCTTAGACGATGATCAATCAGAATCCAAATCTGAGATGAAATTCAAGATTTACTCGGCTCTATCCGAACAAGCAAATCGGTACATGCCGCGTGTCTCCTCCTTCGGTTATTTTTATAACCACCAGAGATCTCGATTGAGGGGAATCTCAATGTTCGCCACGTGTTAGCGCTGCAGAAGCCCGTACCGTAAAATGTCGTAGATTCCTTTATATCTCAAAACCCTAATACACATCGCATATGTGCGCTCTTTCCCTATAAATAGAAGGAGTTTTCCTTCAACAAAAAAGAAGAAACCACCGAATATCAAATCTCCACCTCCAGGCATCCTCTTGATCGGCAACCCTAGAGTGCCATCAAAGGCATCAGAAAGTCAGAGCAAGTTCAACCCGTCGTCAACGGAGTAAAGGAGCCGCTCTTCCCCTTGTACTTAGAATATCCTGTTTAGGACTTCTTTCTCTGTATACGGGTCTTTTATGTTCAATAAACGATAAGCTTGTTTAACCTTTTGTGATGTCGAACAATGTGCTGAAAAGATAAATTATAGTCCGCTAGGGTTTGCTTCATCCATAAGTTTGTTCAACCTAAAAAATGACACATGCCGCTGGTACTTTTACGGTCGACTTTGCATCCAGAAAAATCAGCATCCGAATAACCGATTAGGTCAAAGGATATGGTTTTGGGATACCACAAGCCCACTATAACAGTACCTTTAAGGTATCGAAAGATACGTTTAACTACTCTCATGCGTGATTCTTTAGGGTTGGCTTGATAATGAGCACATGGGCAAACACTAAACATTATATCAGGACAACTAGCTAGTTAGATAGAGTAAACTACCAATCATACGTTGATACTTACGTTGGTCGACTAGTTTACCGCTTTATCAAGTTCTAATTTCATTGCTGTAGCCATCAGAGTGTTGATTGATTTCTTCACCATGTCCTTTGTATACTTTGATTAACTGATGAAAACCAATTATGAGTTTTGTTTGACTTGCAATCCAAGAAAGTAATTAAGTTCCCCTATCTTGCTCATCTCAAACTCCTTCTGTATATACTTAGCAAATTCTTGGCATAATGCCTCATTAGTAGACCCAAAGATAATGTCATCTACATAAATTTGCACTAATAGAGTTGTGTCATCAATTGATTTTATAAAAATTGTCGTGTCAATCTTCCCTTTTGAAAAACCTTTTTTAAGTAAGAAAGTGCTTAGGCGTTCATACCAAGCGCGAGGGACTTGTTTGAGGCCATAAAGAGCTTTCTTAAGCTTGAAAACTTGATCAAAAAAATTATAATTTTCAAAACCAGGTGGTTATTTTACAAAAAAATCTTCTTTAATAAAACCACTGAGAAAAGCACTTTTGACATCCATTTGAAAGAGTTTGAAGTTTTAGAAATTTGCAAATGCACAAAGCATGCAGATTGATTCAAGCCATGTAACAGGAGCGTAAATCTCATCGTAGTCGATACCTTCCTCTTAGTTGTACCCTTGAGCTACGAGACGTGCTTTGTTACGTGTGACTGAACCGCCCTCATTAACTTTGTTACGAAAGACCCATCGAGTACTAATGATTGAATGGTCAGCAAGTTTAGGAACAAGTTCCCAAACCTGATTTCTTTCGAATTTGTTGAGTTCTTCCTGCATTGTAGATATCCAAAATTCATCAGAAAAAGCTTCTAAAATATTTTTAGGTACTATTTGGGATATAAAAGCAGTGCTAGCTATAAAATCTCTAACAGATGAACGAGTACTTACTCCTCTTGATACCTCACCTACTACCAAGTTTTTTGGATGTTTAGGTGTGAAGCAGACCTTCTTTGGTAAGCTTTCCCGAGAACCGGTTCCAGATGTTGTATCCTCATGGGTAGAAGTTACTGGTTTGATATGTACGTCATCGTCGTCATTAGGAACAACTGATGTACTATTATTCTCATCAAAAGTAATATTAGCAGATTCTTCAACAATCATGGAGCGCTTGTTGAACACTCTATATCTTTTACTCTTGGAAGCATATCCAAGAAAAATACCTTCGTCAACTTTGGCATCAAACTTGTCTAAGTTGTTTTTGATTTTCAGGATAAAGCAGCGACAACCGAACACTCTAAAATAAGAAATAGTTGGGGTTCTACCAAACCAAAGTTCATAGAGAGTTTTCTTCGAAATAGGTCGAATAAAAACCATATCAAGGACATGGCATGCTGTACTTACAACTTCTGCCCAAAAATATTTCTGAAAAAAAAAATTGATTCAACATGACTCTAGCCATATCGCCAAGAGTTCTATTCTTCCGGTCCATAACACCATTTTATTGGGGAGTTCTAGAACAAAAAATTCATGACTAAATCCATTTAAATCACAAAACTTTTTAAAATCAGAGTTTTCGAATTTGCCGCCATAATCACTTCGGATTCGAGTAATCATGATGCCTTTTTCATTGTGTACCTTTTTAGCAAAAATTTCAAAAATAGAAATAGTATCACTTTTGTTTGAAAGAAAGAAAATCCAAGTAAAACGAAAAAATCATCAACAATCACACAGGCGTAGAGTTTTCCACAAAGATTGGCTACTCTACTAGGACCAAACAAATCCATATGAAGAAGTTGCAAGGGTCTAGTAGTACTTACAGAGTTGATGGATTTATATGAAGATTTTGTCGCCTTATTTTTCTCACATTCGACACATACCATATCCTTTTTGAATATGATATCGGGTAGTCCTCTTACTAGCTTCTTGGTTGAAAGTCTTGATATGGTATCCATATTTGCATGCCCAAGACGCATATGCCATATATCCAAGATGCACATGCCATGTTTCAAACAGTCCTGTTAGAACCCTAACAGAACTCGGCCAGAACTTAGCCCAAGTTCGGTCAAGGCTGTTCAAGCCGTTTCTGAACTTCCTGAACATCTGTATCCAACGTTCGAATGTGAGATTTCTGCATCCGAACTCTACCCGAATTTGGTTTATAAAAACACTATAAATAGAGAGAACTTTAACATTTTCAATCATCCCATATCATCCACTTTCTCTTTTCTATATTCCTTAAGTGTTTTATACGAGCTATACACTTTAATATATAGCCTATATTACTCTTAGCCAAGCAAGTATCAGTTCAGTTCAATCTAGAGTTTGGTTTAAAGAGTCATATCAGAGGCTATCTCAGAAAACATTCTTGTTTTCAAACACCTTTAGGAGTTAGTCGTGCACTTGTCTCCAAGCACGATGTTGCTAAAGTTGGTCGTGCACTTCTCCCCAAGCATAGTATTGTAAGAGTTGTAAGTACTCAGTTAAAGCTTATGCCATAGTGGATTAACTTCGAGTAATAGTACTCGAGACTGGTCTAGTCCTCCACGAGGGATACCAGCATATATCATTGTGTCACTGAGTTTGAATCTTCTTAACTCTTTACTTTTACTGTAATTCATATACTGATATTTGTTTGCTCTTACCTATATTTGTTTAACCATATTAAATATTTTTTAAATTATAACATTTATTCTGTTGCACGCACACACTTTATTCACCCCCTCTAGAGATGCTTAACTGTCACGACCCGCACCCAGTGTAGGGGCACGAAAAGTGAGTACGTCCAGCCTACGCCGTATTGTCAGCGGTAGAACTTTGTTCTAGGTCACAATCACATCTAACAAAAATATAATATACTCTCCAAACGAATGATAATCTCAGCAGGATACAACCCAATCACATAAACTAGAGGTAGATAAAAGGCATGATAAGATAGATATGAATCACAAAGAAATACAAATAGAAGGGAAATAGATAGAAGGATCACAATATTAATACAACTAGATTTGAAGAAGTTTAAGTGTTATCACCACCACAACCACAAAGTATGAAATAAGTACAACTCATGAAACAACTAAAGACAACAACTCAACCATAAGCTAGTAATCTACTCCAAGCTCTACTAGTATCCTCTAGGATAGCTGTGATACTCAATATTACCTGTAAAATTTATCAACAGGTCCAATCAGAATAAGAATGAGCTCATATCTCTCAAACAGTTCATATCATGGCAGGAAACGTAAAACAAGAAATAGAATAATATACATGAAACGCTGTAAGATATGCACATGTATAGTAAGAGAGATATCTAAAAATAGAAAATTTTTATGGAAAGTAAGACTGTAAGTTAATATATAAGTGATTTAGAGCACAAAATGGTTATGTAATCGGGTTAGATTTGCACATGATTATTCTAAGGTAACTCCGTTATACGTGAGGGTATAACAGGCATGCACATGATTACACTAGAATTAACCACATAACCACTTTCTACTCATTCTTACCCCAATCAATACACAAGCATCCATTCAAGTTACGTTATTGCACATTATTACACTACTTTATATAAGAAGCTCATGTGAACATGAGTGTACATGAGAGCACATGAGAATACATGAAGGCACATGAGAACATGTATACATGAATAGATACGAGTCCAAGGAGTACATGATGCACATGATAAAGTACATGAAATACCCATTGTACCCTCTAGGGATAACATCTCATGAAAAGATCTATATAGTATTAATCCGTGATAACAATGTGACAACATCAAGTAAAGTAGTCTATAGTAAGAATATAAGTCCTAGCAAGTATGAAATGATCAGAGAACGTACTCGCCTGATAACCTGAACAACTGATAAGTATAGAAGTCCAAACTGGAGCAACAGAGTCCTATTTAGAGTAACGCAGGTTATAATGTATCCAAGATGTTATAAATGAAGTTTATAATGCATTCTAAATGATTCTAGGTCATTCTAGGTCAAAGTCAACTCTTGGTCAACTTTGATCAACAATCTAGTCAAACTAGGTCAACTCTAGTCAAACAAGTCTAGTCTAGGGTTTGGTCCAACTTAAGACTACAAGTCATATTAGCTCTATAGAGTTCATGTCTAGGTAATTCTAGGTAATACAATGTATAGACTAAGGTAACTAGTACAAAATACCTAGATATCAAGTCATATATATTATCACCATACATATGTCATGTCCAATACTCTCATATTCATATATACTATACCCATGAACCTATAACAAATAGCTAACATATTTATATACATAACCTATCTAGCTCAACTCATATATATATATATGTAAGATGATATCTGCTCCTGGGAAGATGATCTCGACGGGGGCTCTGCCCCCCCGGATGGCTTGGGCGGGGGTGCGGCCACCCACGTCTCGGGGGTGGTGCCGCTCCTGGAGGGGGCCAGACGGCGAGCGCGTGCACTGCAGGCGCTGGGTCGGCGGGGGGCTTCCCCCCCAGATGGCTTGTCAACGGGGGTGCCCGGCCACCCACGTCTCTCGACGGGTGGCGCCGCCCCTGGAGGGGGCCAGACGGCTGCTAGTGCTGGGTTGGCTCCGGTGGGAGGCTCGGCCACCCACGTCTATGCGGCTTCGACTCCGGGGGTCTCCGGCCACCCTGGCCGGATCATGGGGTCCGGCGGGGTCCGGTGGGGTCCGACGGAGTTTGTCGGCAAACTCCGTTGTGTCGGGCTCGATGGCGGGGGGCTCCGCCCCGTGTCTTGGTTTTTCGTCGGAAGATCCCGGCCATATGGCAAGCGCACGGCGTTGTCCGACGTCCAAAGGAGTGTTCCGCTTGCTGGAGGTGGTCCATGCGGCACGGATCGGTTGAAGGTTGAGTCGGGGGGCTCCGGCCCTTCGGGCAATTTGAGGGTGGAACCTCCGGTTGCGGAGAGGGCCATATCGAAGGTGGCAAGTGGAGGGACGGGCATGGCGCGGACCTTCGCTGCGGTCGCGGGCGGATCCGTGTCGGCGTCGACGGATGGAGTGCCGAGGGTGGACTTCCGTCCTACCATTGACTCAGATGGACGGAAGGTGGTTGTGTTTTCTCAGTCAAACATGGAGGCCCTCACGGCGCCGTGTGGATTAGACCTGATTGGCAAGTTTGCGCGGCGGAGACTCCCGGTTGAGGCTATTAGTAAGGCCTTCGACTCGCGGGGTTTCAGGGGGTTGATCGACGTGAAGGCTATTGATGATCGACACGTCCTTATTCGGCCTCATGTCGAGAGTGACTTTCTCAGACTGTGGTCTAAGGACTATTGGTTCGTTGGTCGGGTTTCGATGATGTTATTCCGGTCGTCGGTGGACTTTTCGTCGCTGAGAGAGGACCTTCAGGTTCTAATCTGGGTGGCCTTCCCCGGGCTTCCACACTGCATGTTTGATACCAATGTAGTTCTTTCCATCGCATCTGGCCCGGTACTCCGCTCAGTACTGATCGGGCTACGGCGTCCTTTCTAGGCCGGGGGTGGCCAGAGTTTTGGTTGAAGTGGACATAAGCAAACCACTTCAACATGAGGTATTCTTCCAGCTGCCTGATGGAGTCCGCTCGCAGCCTGTTGTTTATGAGTGGAGGCCTCTGTACGTGTCTCTTGTGGCACCATGGTCACGTTGAGAGTGTTGTAGGTGACCCCAGGTGGAGCCTTCTTCCATAGGAGTAGATGATAGAGCCCATCCCGACGGCCTTGCTCAGACGTGGCGTGTGCGTGAGGAGGACGGTCCGGTGGGTGGCCGTAGGATTAGTATGGGTCGTCGGAGGAGACGATCAAGGCGCAAGAAAGGGAAGGGGACACAGCAGATATGGAGTACGTCGGGAGGCGTGATGATAGCACGGGAATCACGCAGCACGAATTGCGCCGGAGAATTGTTACTCGCACAAATCTGTTCCGCCTTCCTGGCACGTGGGGGAGTCTTCCTCGGGCCAGTTGGCTCTTTGGTCGGATGACGGAGCCCATGATGGAGGGATGCAGCGCTCCAGGCTCTAGCCTGGATGGGAAGGTGGGCCCTGAGCGGGGCATTGGGCCTATTGATTTATCGGTTCTTTCTATTTATCCATAGCCAGCTGGAACAGGGAGTTATAGCGGCTGATTTGGACACCGAGGATCGTAGCTTGGTAGTATGGGAGGAGGCGGTCACGGTCCTTTATCGTCTGGGTTATGACTCAGCTCCGGGTGATGATATGGTTTCCCTGCCCAAGGTTAGACCTTCCACTTCTATCTCCGAGGGTCGGAAAGACGACTGGCAGATGGTTCTTATAAGAAGGCGGCTGGTAGGCGGTGGTGGAAGTCGTTGGCTCCTCAGTCGGATCGTCTTCTTCGATCACATGCTTCCGAGTTAGACGGGACCCCAAGAGGGTCCATGGTTAAATTCCTTATCTGGAATGTTCGGGGGACGGCGAACAGAGCTACCTTATCCCGTCTCAGGTCCTTGTGTCGGACCAACTCTATTTAGGTTCTTGCCTTATTGAACCCAAGGTGATATCCTCTAAGCTTCTTCTTATCAACTGAGGTTGGGTTTTGATGATAGCTTTGCAATGATAAGGGTAATATTTGGGTTTTCTGTAAATCGGGTCTAGGAGTCAATTGTACTGACTCCTGTGATCAGGCTATTACGGTGCAGCTTTCTTGAGTTGTTTTGCTTCCGGTGCGGTTGTCTATAGTGCATGGTGCAGGGACACGGCAGGGGAGGAGGACTATGTGGAGGCATCTTCTGGACGTTCAAGCTAGGGACATTACCATGCCCTGGGCGGTGGGCGAGGATTTCAATATCATTGCATCTCGGATGAGAAGTTTGGAGGCCGACCTCCTGACACGAGGGCCATTGCGGACTTCCTCGATTTTCAGTTGGCTGCCGGGTTATCGATGTCGGTTACAGAGGTAGCATCTATACTTGGGTGACGGGCAGACGGGGCTTGATCGACAGGGTTTCCGTCTCGATAGGTTACTCGTGACGGGTAGTTGGTTGGATGGTGTTCAGGTCTCTTGCGAGCATCTTAATCGGACAGAATCTGATTATTATCCTTTTGATATCCTACCAGCCAGCTTCTCCCCCTCTGCGTAGAGGCTTCCGTTTTCTTGACTCTGGACTTCTCATCGGATTTTCTTCAGATTGTGGCTCGGGCATGGAATTCATGTTGGCATTATGATGCGCTTGAGCGGTTGGGCATGCGCTTGAGGACGACGGGGCATGTGCTGGCTGGATGGAGCAGAGCTACTTTCGGAGATGTTTTTCAGGAGGTCCGTCGGGCCGAGGACGCTGCCTTGGCGGCGGAGCAGGATTATGAGCTTCATCCTTCGGAGAGGGGGAGGGCTTCCTGGATGGAAGCCGTTGCCAGATTGAAGCAAAAGGTCCAGGTTGAGGAGTCTTTCTGGAAACAAAAAGCCAGATTGAAATAGGATCTGGAAGGAGATAAGAATACTCGTTTTTTCCATGAGTGCACCAGGAGCAGGCAAAGAAAGGGGGTATTCAGAAGATTATTCGGGCTGATGGATCAGAAAATGGGTCTTCCGAGGAGGTTACGACGGAGGCTTCTTTATTCTTCTCGAAGCTGTTTAGAGCGAAGCCTATTTCTGATGAGGACGCCTTCCTCGATGTCATCCCTAGGATCATTTCTATGGAGAATAATTCTGATCTCTTCGCAGCCTGACAGAGCGGAGCTGTCTGCCATGAATATATAAAAGAACAGAACAATTATCGGAGGACCAGACTTTACTTCACGTTACAGACTCGCTTGTACAAAGAAAGCCTAGGGAAGAAAACCTAGGTACAGCAGTCTAAGTACAATGTTTATTTTGATTCTAGGGGGTGACGATAGAGGCTCGGGAAAGCGACGGCCGCTCTGCCTTACTCCTTGGACGATCGGTATGCAGCCTTAGCTGTAGAAGATCTGCTTGGGTGGACGAAGAATGCTTCTTGCTCTCCTCGTGTGCTCTCCTGGCTTCTCTCTCTCTGTGGTTATCGAAAAGGGGGGAACTCTCTCTGTATATTGTCTCTTTTTTTTTATTCTTTTGTTGCCGGGGTTTTTGTGCAAAGAAATGATGCTGGCATTTATAAGAGGGGGGTGATCATTAGGGTTTGCTAATGATCATTTGTTTGGAATGTCGGCGCTCCTTCAATCTATCTGAACCCTTGATCATGATTACAATGAATCTAGGCCATTAATGCAGATAGTACCGAATCTGTGAGCAATTAATGTTAACTGCTTTAAATCTTCATCATGATTATACCAATGTCCGATTGCTCGCCACGTGTCCATTAGCTGATGATAAATGATATGCCCTGATCTCAGTAATTATGATGATGATGTCAAATATATTTGTTGGGATTCGATTAAATCCTTGATTGATCGATGCCACGTGTTTTAATTGTGGGTCCTGCCAGAGCCGCATGGGATAGGCAAGACTTGAACCGCAGGGAGATAATCTTCATGAGCCGCATGGGACAGTGCTTTATTGAGCCGCAGGGGATGAACTCTCAATGAGCGCATATGCAAATCTCTACGAGCCGCATAAGCTAGCGTTGTATTGAGCCGCAGGGACTGGTTTCCGGTGGGCCGTATATGGCTAATTTCTGCTGGCCATAAGGGGACTTCTTAGTGAGCCGCATGAAGTTGTTCCCCAAAAGCCGCGTGAGACGTGCCACGTGGCAATCTAGGACTTTTGTCGGATGGGTCAGAGATTTTTTCTTTCCCGAAGAGTCTGTCTATGGCAGAACCATTATGAGCTTTATGTCAGAGCCGTCACGGTCGTCAAGTCGTGTCAGGGCATTAAATGAGGCCACTACTCAAATGACCAGCTGTAGGGAAGGATCCCAAGGGGGGATGTGGCGTCGATCGGGCCGCATAAACTGCATACACCCGAGCCGCATGAGACTGAGAGTCTTCTTTGAATCGCGTAAGGCAGCTCCTGTATGAGCCGCATGGGTTTCTTCCCAGAGCCG
>JANAVB010027735.1:0-16111 GCA_029216955.1 Iris pallida
TGGGTCTTGTGCCTGAGCTGCCTTGATTCTGCCTACCAAGTCGGATTGAACTTGCAGACTTGCTAGAACTCCTACATTACTAGGAAGTATAACTTCGATGCCCATCTCCTGAAGGTCTTCTAAGATATGCCTCTGTGTTGTCAACATAAATGCGGCCTCTCCTGCTAAGAGCGTCTGCTACTACATTAGCCTTGCCTGGATGATACTGAAGCTCCACGTCATAATCCTTAACAACTCCAACCATCTTCTCTGCCTCATGTTCAGCTCCTTCTGAGTAAAGATGTACTTTAGACTTTTATGATCTGTGTACATCTCCACTCGGTCACCATATAAGTAATGCCTCCATAGCTTCAGAGCAAACACTACTGCCGCTAACTCCAAATCATGAGTTGGGTAATTTTTCTCGTGGTCCCGAAGCTGCCTAGATGCATATGCTATCACCTTCCCATGCTGCATAAGGACACATCCAAGTCCTTTACCTGACGCATCACAATATACTGTAAGACCTCCGGGTCCAACTGGTAATGTAAGAATAGGTGCTAATATCAACTTCTGCTTCAAAGTCTCGAATGATGTCTGACATTCTGCCGACCAAATAAATGGCACATCCTTCCGGGTCAAGCGGGTCATGGGTGCTGAAAGCCTTACAAAGTCTGACACAAACCTTCTGTAATATCCTGCCAATCCCAAAAAACTCCGCACATCTGCTACGGTCTTGGGCACTGGCCAACTCTCTACTGCTTCTATCTTCTTGGGATCTACTGCTACTCCAGCTCCTGATATGATATGATCCAAAAATGAAATATGATCCGACCAAAACTCACACTTGCTGAGCTTGGCATACAACTGGTTCTCTCTCAGAACCCGTAACACCTTCCTGAGGTGGTCTTCATGCTCCTCTTCACTAGCAGAGTATACGAGGATGTCATCAAGAAACACAACGACAAACTGATCTAAATATGGCATAAAGATGCGGTTCATCAAATCCATGAATATTGCTGGAGCATTGGTCAAACCAAACGGCATTACTAAGAATTCGTAATGCCCATACTTCGACCTGAATGCTGTCTTGGGAATGTCTTCCTTTCGAACCCTCACCTGATGGTACCCTGAACGAATATCTATCTTGGAGAAAACTCTAGCTTTGCTCAACTGATCAAATAAGTCGTTGATCCTGGGTAATGGGTACTTGTTCTTCACTGTTGTCGCGTTAAGCTTCCTGTAGTCAATACATAATCTGGATGACCCATCCTTCTTCCCCACAAGTACCACTAGTGCTGCCCATGGTGATACGCTAGCTTGGATGAACTTCTTCTCCTTCAATTCCTCTATATGCTGATATACCTTGGCCTGCTCTGAATCCGCCATTCTGTAAACTCGATCTGATATCGGTTTAGTTCCTGGTGCCAATTCTATACTGAACTCAATATCTCTGACTGGTGGTAGACCTGAAAGTTCTTCAGGAAATACGTCTAGAAACTCTTCAACTACCTTCGGAATCTGAACTTCTTCTATTGCTGCTATTACTCCCTGCTCTTGCTGAGTTGCCTCTGATCTGACTAAGGTGAACCTCTTCATGCCTGGAATATCAAAAGATACACTCCCTCTACGATAATCTATTGTCGTATGACTGTCTTTCAGCCAGTCCATGCCTAAGATAACGTCGAAATTTCCAACAGGAAATTCTATCAACCGGGCGGGTAAGGAATGCCCGCAAACTACAACGCTACACGCTAGAATAACTCTACTAACTCCTACGAGCCCATTACCAGTGAGTATATTCAACCTCCTCGGTAATGCCTCGAACTCCATTCCTAGTCGTGTCGCAAATTGTGCAGATATAAATGAATGGGATGCTCCTGAATCAAATAATGCTACTGTGGGATATGAGGCGACGAGAATGTTACCTGCCACAACATCTCCCGATGCTAATGCCTCCTCCAGAGATAAAGTGAATGCTTGCCCTCGACCTCCTTGCTGGTTCCCATGCTGCGGCCTAGCCTGGTGCTGCTGCTGGCCCCTACCTTGATGATGCTGGGGTGGTCTATGCTGGTGTTGCTACACCGGCGGTCCCTGCTACCGAAACATCTGAGCCTGCGGTACTAACGGACGCTGTGCCAACGGCCTCACTGCCACTGCTGGTCCTCGATACTGGCCTGTCCCTGGTGCTGGCAGAGCAGGAAACTGCTGCCCTGGTCCTCCTGACCTCGAATTTATGGGACATGTGGTAACCCGATGGTCTGAATTTCCACATATCAGACACCGTCCATTCATTGTCCGACACACATCTCTAGTGTGTCCCATCTTCCCATAATAAGTGCAGCCCGCCGGGGGTTGCTGGTTCTTCCTTGGTTGCTGTTGCTACCACCTGGATGGGGGTGCTGGTCCTCGTATCGCCACATCGTGGATACGAATGCCAGTGGATGGTACTGTTGTTCGGGGCGCTGCTCCCCCTCATCCTTCAATCTGACTGTGGGATCTCTTCTGACCCCCAGTCCTTGTCGTAAGCCTCTGAATGGTGATCTCATGCCTTCGAGTCGCCGTCAATACTTCGTCAAAAGTTTGGTAATTGTGCCCCTCTATCAATTGCAAGAGTTCAAGATGAAACCCTTGCTGAAATCTCATAGCCCTCTGGCTCTCTGTTGCTACCATCTCTGGGGCGAATCTACTCAATCTGCAGAACTCCGCTGCATAAGCATCTATAGTCTTGCCAGCCTGTATGAGGCTGATAAACTTCTGTTGTAGCTCAAACCGTGCCACAACTCCATAGTACTTGGTCTTGAATCTGGCAGTAAAATCGTCCCAAGCCACAGGACGTCTGATGCCCACTTCCTCTAATTCCCACCAATCGCGTGCGAGATCCTGAAGTAATAACTTCACTAGATCCATACGTTCTTCTGCCGGTACCTTAGCTGCTGTCAGAATAGCCTCCATGTCCTTAAGCCAGGCATCTGCTGAGATAGCATCCTCCGTGCCCTCAAAACGGCAGGGGTTGTACTTGCAAAACCTGGCTGATGCTCCTGAATCAGTCCTCGCTCCCCTTTCCAAAGTCGTCTACAATCCTTGGTTGAGTAGCACATTCTGCTCTTGTAGCTGAGTGTGCATGCGTTGCTGGGCCAACATCTGATGTTGCTGAGTAGCCATCATTCCTCTCATGATCTCCAGAAGGGCTGGTGTGTCCACTTGGGTAGGTGGAACTGTCGGTGGTGGTGGAACATCCGGATACTGCGATCCAGCTGCTGGTTCCACTATCACTTCTTCCTGGGTAGCCTCCTGAGGTGAGACTGGCCCTTGTTGCTGACCAACAGGGTCGGGTTGTCCATGTTGCTCCTGCTGTTGTCCAGCCCTGGCAGATGCGGACGAAGTGCCCCTAAGAAAAGGGACAAGAGAACAATCAAACGACCGGACATGAAGGATCAATAAAGTCAAAGGATACCGGAATGTCAAGCAAGGGTTGAGAATAACGAATCATGAGATCAAGGGGAAAACACATGTGATTGAGACATCCTATAAATCAAAACACCCCACAAGTCTGAAATCAGACCTGCATGGGCCACCACTAAAACCTTGTCACGTCCCAGAACCAGAATACTGGAGAGCGGGGGAATGACTCAGCCAGCTACGTATTACGGGTAGATGAATACCGTATAATATGATCAATGCTGTCTAACCAGACGAGGGGGTGTATACTACATAAAGGTCTTACTATGGTCACTTCACATCTATTGTCTCAATCATTCAAAACAAGAAACAGAAATAGAGAACATGTAAGATAAAGCAGTAAGGCGTCCCAAACGCTCAGTCAAAATGTTCTGGAGATCTGACTTTACAAAACATAGCCAGATGGTATAGTAAAGTGTACACAATTGTTATCAGCTGCAGTCTGACTTAGTTACTGTCATGCCCCAGAACCAGAATACTGGAGAGCGGGGGCAGACATAGCCAGCTACGTATAGTGAAATGGGATCCACTCCACTATACGGTCACGGCTGTCTAGATATATGAGGGTTTATCTACAAGCCATCAGTCTCTTAAGGTCAATAACAAGCCTAGTGTCTCAATCACAAGCAAGTAAACATAGTTACAAGATGTAAGATCACCAAATATACAATAGTAAGGCGTCCCAAACATTACATATTCAGCTGATCATGAAGCTAGTCGTTACAAAATGTGAAGACTAACAAGAGTTTTAGTCATACATGATCAACCCTAGGTTGCCAATCATGTTACAGCCCGTAGGCAGACAGTAAATAAAATGTACACGAGCTAACACTTGCTCGGCGGCTAAACGCCTCAAAAGAATAATTTTACAATAGAGTGGGAGAGCAAAAATAAACCCACTCGTTGCCCTGGTTACGCCTGGTGTTCACCATCGGGCTGGAAAGTCGGTGGATCCCTTGGTGCTGCTCTGGTATCTGGCCATACAAAACCAGCTGGGTCAGATCCCAGAAAGAGCAAGTGCCACAAAGGAGGCTTCACTTAGGAACTAAAACCAGCAATCAGCACAAGAGTAATAATATATAAAAGACAGTAATTAAAGAAAAACATGACAGGTGATATACGATGAGATAACCATGGGACTATTCAGATAACCAGGTTACAACCCATAAACCAAACAAGGACCGGGGTTGTAACCCTTCGTCTGAACAGAACTTGGATTTTCCCACCATTTATCGGCAAGATAAAATAAGAAAATAGGTCATGTAATTATCTTGTACAGGATTAAGACAAGAATAGACTGGTAAACTTCATTCAACATTTCACGGCCAAGCAATAAGTACGGCTTGATACTTTAACTAACTAGGGTTATCACAAGCATAATTACTAACAAGATGCAGTGAGATTATTCCACAGCCACAAGCCTTGCAGACCATCCAGGCTATCCGGACGCAATTAGAGTTGAATTCAAGTGGGTACATCGTCCAGGAAACGCATGTACCCTTAGGTGACTTAGAGGGTGCAACACATGACAGTGTGCTGGAAATGTGTCCTACTCGACGGCAGGCTACAGATCCCAAGTGGGGCGCCCAGATAACGGGATTGCCTGTAGCTGGAAAAATCTCTTCATGACTATTAGATTTATTCTAGTTGTTAGCCTTAGTTGATTTCAGTGGGTATCCCTGACCGTGGTATTCAGGGGTCCCTATCCTAGACATGATGCAAGACAAGACGGGTTCATTTGTACAAGCACAATCGTCCACGGTGTCCAAGTTATTCAATCTTGTCAAGTCGTGTTAGCCGTCGCAACAGCATTTCGAGAGCTATCATGTCAGGTTTATCATGTCAAGAGTGCGCCACGGCGGGCCACTATCAAGAATTATCGTACCAAGTTATCATGTCAAGTTTGTCAGGTCAAGTTATCATGTTAAGAGTGCACCACGGCGGGTCACTATCAAGTCATGCCATTTATCAAGGAGGGAAGAAACTTGAGCAAATTAAATAATAATATAATATAATATATATATTCTTGAAGCCAAGGAGAAACTCTACAACTTTTATGTTGGGAGTGGGAAGAAATTCTGACCACAATTCACGCAAATAAGACATTTAAACAATCAAAGTGGGACCCATGTGGTCCAAAAGTGGGAGAACAAACATGCGGTCAAAGAGAGTGGGAGGCCACCCATGCGGCCAATATAACAAAGAGGGCATGAAATCAAGTAAGGCAAAAGATAGTGGGACCCGCAATAATTGCAAGCTCCCACTTCAGCAAGCAAGTCAACTAAAAGAAGTTATGTGGGACCCCCACAATTAATGCAATAAGAAGTGGTACACGTGAACCCTTTAATTAATGGTTCACGTGGCCAAAATATTAAATAGTGGGGGAAGGGAGCCTATGCGGCTCACCTTAGATTCCATGCAAAATAATAATATTAAAATGGCCAAGGCCATGCGACTCTGCATCAAGCAATTGCTAATGCTATAAATATCCATGCGGCTCACCCTCACATTGCTTACATGAAAGTACAAACAAATAAATAATAAAATAAAAATGGCCATGCGGTTGGCTTATTTCCAAGCCCACGTGAAGGCTTGCCAAGCATGCATGCATTTCAACTCAGGTTAATGCCCAAAATGCATTAAGTTATAAAGTGGGGGTCTTAAATGCAAAAGTGCGTTAAGTACAGAGCCTTATGCGGCTAGCTTGGACTTAAATACATTAATGTATTGAGGGGACTTAAATGCAATAAAGCATGAACTAGGGTCTTAAATGAAAATAAGCATTAACTAACAGAGCCTATGCGGCTCACTCCAAGAAGCATTCATGCTTATTATATAATAAAGCATGGATGCTTATTATAATAAGCATAAAAAAAATGCTTGTCCAGGAGCATTAATACTTGGGATGCTTGGGAAAGGAAAGCATTAAATGCTTTGGAAAGGAAAGCATTGCAACATGCCTTTAAATTCCATGCGGCAAGAAGCACTGATGCTTAATAGAATAAGCATGCAAGCTTTCCTCCCCATGCGGCTACAATGTTAGTAGCCATGCGGCTAGCTCAGGATGTACATGTAAAATATGCATTAAGCAATGAATGCTTTAAATGCTTTCTCCTAAGCCTATGCGGCTCACAAAATTCCCATGCGGCTGAATGCTATGTGTTCAAGTATACATGCGGCTGGCTCCCAAGAAATGCATTAAATATGACGTGCATGCTTGCATGCGGCCCACTTGCAATTAAATAAATAATTATAATAAAAAAAAGGCTTACAATTAATTCTCATGCGGCTAGCTTATATATGCCATCATGTCAGGAAGCAATTCACGCTGCCACGCCCATGCGGCTGGGCAAAACTCCTGCGGCCAAAATAAATGCAAGCCAGCAACATTTTGTTGCCAACTGAGAAGAAGTTCATGGAAAATACCATGGCTTCTCCACACCACCCAATTTCCCACAGGAGTCCAAATTTGGATTTCCATAGGTCAAAATAGGGTAGAACGAAATTCTCTCCAACATGGAACCATCAACTAGCAAAATTATGCAAGTGTGATGGGTCAAAAGTCCTGGAAACCAAAAAAATACCACAAGGCTAGATCTACAAAATTTAACCATGGGAATGAAAAATGACAAGTACTAAAGTGGGTTAGAAACTCATGAGAAAAACAATGGAACAATAAAAATGGGGTTCCTCCATGAAGCAAGATGCACTTGCCTAAGCTCTTCCTCTCTTCTGGTAGGTGGAGAAGTAAAGATGGAGAAGAAGAAATGAGTAATGAGTAATAATGGAAGAGAGAGAGTGGGATAGATATTTATGGTGGGAGTGGTGGTAGGTGGGAGTGGTTCTCCACATAAAACCAAACCAACCCACTAAACCGAACCAAACCAAGCCAAGAAAATGCCAAGATGAACCATGCTAATGCAATATCCAAAAAAAAAAAAAAAAAAAAATCCAAGGCCAACTAATTATGTCAAACCAAAAATACGAGCCCAAAATATGTATACGTACTCCCAATACGTAATACGAACTACGGGCATTACAGTTACAATTATGTAAAAGTAAGTACAAGACAATCCGACTAACATGTCGGTGCCAAACGGCTAAGTATAAGTAAATGACAAAACGAGCGGTGAAGTAAGGAAATCCACTCGAGTCCTCCTGCGATCATTCCCCTAGTATTGACCATCCTGGAGGTAGAAGTAAGCTGAGTCCTCGGGGACCGGCTCTAAATCTGGCCATGCAAAACCAGAGAGGTCAGACCTCTAATAGCAAGTACCACAAGGAAGGACGATATGAAGGACTAAACCAGTAAGTATGAGAATATAATAATAGATCTCTGCTTTCTACTAGGATTCACAAAACATCACGACACTTCGAACCAACCCCCCAACAAAACAAGGACAGAAGTTGGCCCGTCATGTCCTGACATTCTGATCATCCCAGTTAGGTAACAGAGTAGCACAGTACACAAACAAATCATCTTGAACGGCCAATCAACTCCTACGGCTTGCTATTGTGAGTCCCAAGTTATCCTGGAATAATGCAAATAGGGATTCCTCAGTTCTTACTATGTGCGAGCAAGGCTAGTCTATCCAGTCAACCATGTACGCCATGCATGAATTAGACGAGTCCTAGCAGGACGCCCGTCAATATAGAATATACAATAATAATAAAAGCAGATACTGTTCCCTGCCCGTGTGGCAGATTTACAGTATCTGTGGGAACCAGCCGGCCCGTCGGGTACTACTCGTCCCAAGGGGGCTGCCATGTAAGAACTCGGATATCCATTCTCTCCATGCCATCATTATTTTATTTAACTTAATAGTCTCTACGTTGAGTGAAATCCCATGCCGTGGATCATGGTCAATCAAATGAGTACTTTCGTACGTGGTACGATATGCACAACTCTACAACGATACCCGTGCGGCTAAGTTGTAGGTCTTACATAGCGTAATGCAACAATCAAATCTAGCCACGGAGTAATCATGCCTTGACCATAAAGTACACATGCTGTTTTTGTAAGATAAATAAATAGATAAATAAATAAATAAATAATTTGAAGCCTGCATGTGCCTGTATGCCAATATTTGGGATCGGCTAATCGTTTGCAATAGTTCATTACATGAACGTGTCTCATTCATTCAATTCAATAAGACGACTAGCCAGTCTCTTAGTTCCAACTAGGAACGCATGATCAATATTTAGTCCATGTCACAATCATTATCAATGGTGACAAGGCATGAAAGTCATTTAGTATTACATGGGTCGAGTCTACAACTCTCAAGGTCAAGTTCTAGTCATACTGGGTATCCATGGATCAATCAGGACACAAGGCGCATTCCACATAACAATCCATTTTAACAAATTTAACATATCATGATTTATCAAGAAATTCACGCAAAAGGCGTAAAAATATAATAGAAGAATTATCATGCCATCATTAAATGAATAATTATAGGACAAATAAAAACACCCAGGTCAAGAAGTCACGCCAAGTTGAGTAGGTTATACTAAGGCCAACAAGTCACGCCAACAAGTCTAGTCGAAGTGAGCGTAAAAATGGTTCATGTTGGCATGCACAGTGTGAGTGTGGAAAATGATAAGAAATTCACGCACTCATGGATGTGTGCGTGACTAAAAATACACGCACTCATGGATGTGTGCGTGACTAAAAGCACTCATGGATGTGTACGTGACTAAAAATACACGCACTCATGGGAACGTGCGTGACTAAAAATACACGCACTCATGGATGTGTGCGTGACTAAAAATACACGCACGCTCATGAGAACGTTAGCGTGACTAAAAATACACGCACGCTCATGAGAATGTTAGCGTGACTAAAAATACACGCACGCTCATGAGAACGTTAGCGTGACTCAAAATACACGCCAACACGTAAAGACGTGTGCGTGACTAAAAATACACGCAGCCACGTAAGAACGTGTGCGTGACTCAGCCTTCGTCCCAGCCAGAAAATGAAGTTCCCAGCCAGAAATCACGCCAAGTTGGAAGATCAAAACCCATGAATAACCGAAATACAACAACTTAGATCTAGAGAAAACAAGCCATATAAATCAAAAATGCCAAGAACTAAATTCTCTCAGGATCATGAGAGGAAGAGAAATGAACCATAAAAATGGTTCTCCAAGCAAGAAGCAAGATTTGTACTTGCCTGCTGCTACTGCTGGTAGGTGGAGAAGTGATGAGAGGAAGAAGAAGAAGTAATGGTGAAGAAGAGTAATGAGGAGAGAGAAAGAGATGGAAGCTTTAAATAGGAAGGGTGGTGGTAGGTGGGAGTTATGGGCCGGGTTTGTCCACCATGAACCCGAAAACCCTCCATGGCCGAACCCAATAAGACCAAAGCAGAGAATAAAAGCTGGAAGAAAATGCAGAAAATAGAATGCAGAAATAAAGTTGCAGGAAATAAAATGCAGACAATTAATTAACATGAAATTGAAGAAATTTTAAATACAAGATAATACATGATAATTACTAAATAAATATACATGAGTTGTACGTGTATATAAAAATATGCATTCCGGGAACGGGGAGTGACACACACACACACACACACACACACACACACACACATATATATATATATATATATATATATATATATATATATATATATATAAATTTAATTTTCTTATTCGGTTTTTGGTTTTGGACCGAAACCGAAACCCAAAACCGAAACCGAAACCGAATAAGAAAATTTAGTATTTTCAAAACCGAAACGAACCAAATTTTTTTTAAACCGAACCGAACCTCTTATTCGGTTCGGTTCGATTTTCGGTCCAAAACCGAATAATGCTCACCCCTAGCTTAATGTTTCTTCCATCAGAGTGCTACAGGAAATCATATCCATCTATCCAAGTTTTTCCAGGTACAGACTTTCCCAAACATGAATTCACAGCACTCATGACCGCGGTAGCAAATATGAGCAAAAATATTCTCAATAATACCCCAATGATGGTACAGTTCGTTCGTGAAGAGGTGGACTTGAACTATTTCGACTAAGCATCCGCTGATAGCATATAGTTAAGTTTTTCATTGTAAGTACAACAAGAAACTCTCATGTTGTCTGAATAATTTCATCTGCGAAGGTGAACCGGTTATAATAACACCGCTAATATTTTGTTGCTAAAAATTGATTTCCATATAAGGCTAAATTAGAGGAAGGGTTTTTTTTGGAGCTCTCCATTCATCAGTACGCGGTGAGTCCGGCCTACCGAATAATTTCTCGGGGATACACAAACTTCTTTCTTAAAGAACCCATTAGTAATTATATTGGACATTGAATTAACTCACAGAGAACAATTTGATGGTGGTGTTCGAGGAGTCCGGAGGCGTAGGGTTGAGCATTCAATTAATCCGGTTTAAACTGAACCGAATAACCAAAAATCGAATAAGCAAAATCCAAATCGAACCAAAATAGCCTATAACCAATTCAAATCAAATCAAATTAAATCGGTTCGGTTTTCGGTTTATTCGGTTATTCAATTTTTCGATATTTTTTTGTTTATATATATATATATATATATATATATATATATATATATATATATATATATATATATTCTTATTCAGTTTTCGGTTTTGGACCGAAACTTCAACCAAAACCAAAATCAAAACCGAATAAATTTTTTTTGTATTTTTAAACCGAAATCGAATCAAATTTTTTAAACCGTCGCTTCAGTTCAGTTTTTGATCCAAAACCGAATAATGCTCACCCCTACCGAGGCGACCCGGAGGGCATCCTGGTGATGAGGGTGAACACGGACAACCTCTGCACGTACGTCTCTGGGAGTACCACCCCGACCATGGCAAGGCGTGGAAGAGGGAGAACAGCCAGATACAATCAAAATTTAATATAGGACTAATTAGTGTTTAGACCCTGTATTTTATACCAGTTTAGAGTTAAGTTAAGACATGTTCGATTGGAAGTTTAGACCATGTATTTTTAATTTTTAATTTTGGCTTAATTGCACTTTGCTACCCTCAACTATTCCGCTTTTTCAACTTGATACCCTAAACTTTTTTTTGTAACAAGTTGATACCTCAACTATTTTTTTTTTTCAACTTGATACCTAATTTTTCAAAAAATCCGAAAATGCCCTCATCCCTTCCTCTTCCCTTCTCCCCTCCCCCCCCTCCTCCACTCCGGCCACCTCCACCCTCTCGCTCCGCCTCCCCTCCGGCCACCCCCCTCTCCCACGTCCGGCCAACTCCCCCTCCCGCTTCCGGCGCCACTGCCGCGGCGGCGGCTGCGACTGCTGCTGCTGCGGTGGCTGCTACTGCTGCGGCGGCCGGCGGCGGTGGGGGTAGGGGGGGTTGGCTGGACGCGGGAGAGAAGGGTGGCCGGAGGGGAGGCGGAGCGGGAGGGAGGGGGTAGCCGGAGGGGGGGGGGGGGGGGGGGGGGGGTAAACAAAGAGGCGAGTGATAGCGAGATCAAAACTAACAGTTTAGATGACTCATGAAACACATGTTTTCTGTTAACATCCTCCGGATTTGAAATGTATCTCAACCAAAATAACACACGTCGAATATTTCACTATCGATTGCCAGTCCAACTCATCATTCCATGTCAAGAGGTGGGGAAAAGATGGGTGATACAATTCTCAGAAATGGCACCAGGGGATCTGGATCAATTAATCTCAACCTTTATTTTGTGCTTCAAAGCAAAAATTTTGGGTACAAATGGACCATTTTCACAACCGTGCATTAAAGATATTGCAGGAAGCATTAGCATTTACAGAAGGCTCGAAGAGTTTCACCGAGGGCCATAGTCTCTAGTAAAAACACCAGCTACATACCATGAGGGCCCTTTAGAAGGATGAGCCTTTAAATATGACAATTACTCCTAATGTTGGCACTGAATTAGAGTTGTGAAAATGAAGGTATTAACAACTATCGAGTAACAGGAAATATTTCTTGTAATTCCTTTTTTTTGTTCTTCTTTCTAAATTCAAAAAAAAACTTTATCTCAATAATGATTATTTGTGGAAAACTAGTAAAAATACTACGGGTGTGTTTGATTGCAAGGTGAAAATTATGTGAAAAAAAAAATTTAATTCCATGGAATTATTTTCCTAGGAAGAAAAATTTATGGAATTTTAAAAAATTTCTATGCAAAACTTAATTTGGGTGTTTGATTGTCATTATTTACCACGAAAATAGTAATTTTTCATAGAAAATGATATTTTTCTATGGATTGGACAAGTTTCATTTTTTACCATCTTAGAATAAAATATGGAAAATGATAGTTTTTTGGAAAATAATTTCATGAAAAATATAAGCTATCAAATACTACAATTGGTGGAAAATTTGTGATGGAAATATTTTCCATGAAAAAAATAAAATAAAAATCGAAACTCCAAATATTTCTTTATCTTGTTCTATTTTAGGCCAACCATGAACCAAAACGTCTATATTCTCTTAAATTAAGAACCATGTCGGACTACAAAAACTATGTAACCACACTACCCCAACATTTAACGAGTTTTTGACTTTGTTGAGTATGGAATATGGATGAGAAGTTCGGAGCATCGTAAATCTGTGGCGTAGCTCTAGAAGAAATATCAGAATGATCAACACGATCGGGGTTAATTTTCAGCCTAAAATTGTAAAAGCAATTTTGGAATAACCGAGTATACCGAATTTCCCAAAGTTATGCACAAAACAAAATTCAGGTTGGTCGACGAACCTGAATCTTGTTTTAGACAATTTTTGATATAATAACCTGACCATAACCTACATATATATTTTTTATCACATAAACTTTTGTACTTCTTGCTCGAAATCTAATTATTATCAACCGTCCAGACAACAAATTAGAAAGATATGGACGACAAAGGATCCCAAGGCGGTTGAACAGAGAAGAAGCACATTGTGTTCCTCAACTGCATGTAGGAGGCATTTGTACTTTATACGGAGGGTGCTGGGCCGGACCATGTTGAGGGCTCTATGAGCGTACCATATCGGTGGGGAGCTCCACTGGATCGAGTCCTGCACGATAGGGAAACTGAGTCCAACATGAAGCCTAAGGCCATCAATCTCTAATAAAGTTTCTATCTCCCATAAACTTCTCTAACTCTGGTTTTTATTTCAATTTTCATCATATAGGATGGTGATATGTGATGAAAAGAATTTTATGAAAAATTTTACATGTAGAAACACTTGTATAAATTACTCATCTTAATATCATACCACACTCTATTTAATATTTTTTATCTTAATATTAGCAAGTTCACGTAGGATAAAATTTTAGAAATATTTTAGAGCATTTTTTTTTAATGTAGAAACTCTGCCAAATACGATAGTTTTATATTACAATGTCAAGTATAATAAAAAAATAGAAATTTCCGTTGAGATAGCTTAAGCATGTGCACACTTGAATCATTGAATTCCATTGGTTGGGAAATCCGATGTTATTGTTAGTCCCGGGACTTGATCAAAGATGGTAGACTCGATGTCGAGATCAGAGGTTCAACAAACGTTCACCTTCTGATTATTCTCGAGATCCAAGAGGAACACTATAATATGAATCTGATTACAAAAGCAACAATAATCAAAAAGTAAATCTCACGTTCTTCCTTGCAATCGCAGTTGCTGACGGACAGAACTGAGTTCAAAAAATAAATCTCACGTTCTTCCTTACAATCGCAGTTGCAGACGGACAGAACTGAGTTACAACTCAGATGAAGGAGAAGAAAGAAGAAAGAAGAAGAAAGAAGAAAGAAGAAAGAAGAAGAGGAAAGGTTCTTGCCGGGGTGATTAAGATCACCGTTGCTCAAAGCAAGATTCGTCCCAACACGATCTGCTTCCAGGAACCAGCAAGTTCACGAAGAACTTCTGGAACGCTCGTAAGTCAATATTTGAGACTTGAACGGGCTTCCTGGACTTTACAGACTCCCTTAACTCTCTTCTTGGTGCATCTTTCAAAGGAGGCTAAGGGGCTCTATTTATAAAGTGGAGTTGAGACTTCACCTCTTCTCCTATCCGATGTGGGACTAAAATATCAATACTCAAAAATAGAGTTTGATATTTTAGATCATCCCACAATCAGCATAGAAGTGTGACAGTCCACGCCTACCCCCCGAACACTCCCGTGCATGCACGAGACATCCTGGAGTCCGTGTTCGAGTCCGCACAACAAAAATCAACTTATATTTTTGTTGGAATTAATCCTTTTTTTCTAGGAAAATACTCCCACATGACACACACTTGTGCCCCACCACACCTCATGTGCATACCTCAACACAAGCAATACATTATATTGAGATACTCACCATTTGGTGTAGCCGATGTGGGACTATCTTTCCTAGTCCAAAGGCAAAAACACCAACAATCCCCCACATATCTCAATATATGGGTTGAGTGTTCCCCACAGTGACTGCCCATCATGCATTAGGAGAGATGTCGCTACGACTTGAATCTTCCCGCATAGGTTAAATAACAGCATGATAGAAGAATGGACTAAGCCTTAAATTCTGCACCATAACTGCAGTTCTTCCTACTCACATAATGACATCAACTGTGCTTCTGACTGCACATTAAAGCCTTGTGCCAGCCTGGTTTCAGTGTATAATTTTGGACGTCTACAAGTTTACCCTCAAGGGACGGCTTGATATCTCTGTTCATACACTATAGGTGAGTTCTTTATAAAGAGTCATGGCATGAAATATTGCGCTTCTTTGCGGTGCTACGCCGCTATGACATGGCTTAAAGCCGAGGCTTTACCCCACCTGGGTACCTCATCGTAGTATCATACTACTGTAGCATGAGGTCACAGGCCTCTTTGTAGTGCCAAACTACCCAGCATGAAGCCTTACGCTTCCGTGCGGTGTTACGCCGCTATGACATGGCTCGCAAAGCCGAGGCTTTACCCTACCTGGTACCTCTTCGTGGTGTCATGCCACTGTAACATGAGGACATCGTCCTCTTTGTAGTGCTATCTACCTCTCTTTATTACGATTATCATACAACATTAGGCTACCTGCCTATTTGCGGTGCTACTCCACTGTGACTTGGCTTGCAAAGCCGAGACATTATCCCTACCTGGAAACCTTATGGTGAAGTCACCTTACTGTAGCATGGAGTTACACTCCTTGTAGTGCTGCACTACCGTGCTTCCTGTAAAGCACTCCAGGCATTCACTCTGCCTGAGAACTTATTAAGGCATTTAAGCCAACTTTCCCACAAGATCCGTTTTTCGCAGAAAACAACAGTGGTTGTAGGTCAGTAACCTCTCCATGCCACAGAGGACAAGTATCCACCATTTCTGATATTCTTTCGGTTAATAGTCCTCCCTTGAACCAAAAGCTAGACGCCTAGTAGATTTCTCTTTGAACTAATAGCGTAAAACTTTATGGTAGGAATGTAATAACACAATATCAGAATGCCTTCAAGCCCATTTTACAAGCTGTGTCATCGACCAGCTGGCGCTTGAGGCCCTTGGTGAACGGATCCGCCGGGTTCTCCTGACTTCGAACATCAATCACTGCAATAATACCCCTCTTGATGAGATCGTGTACTGCCATGTGCTTCAACGGCACAGTCCTCTTCTTCCCGTTGAAGAGGTCATTTGATGCCACCGCCGCAATCGCCTGGTTGTCGCAGTATATCGGTATCCCCGGTATTTGCGCCCCAACCACTGGAATATCAT
>JANAVB010027736.1:0-44727 GCA_029216955.1 Iris pallida
GACTTCAAACGTGATCAGCTTCCTTAAGCATCACGTCATCTATTGCTTTGGACTGCCCCGAAGGATCATCCACGATAATGGTCCGCAGTTTGCAAGCCACGCCTTCTATCGGTTCTGCGACAAGCACCACATCCAGAATATTGCTTCGACGCCATACAATCCAGCAGCGAATGGGTTGGCAGAAGCATTCAACAAAACCATCATCAAGTTACTCAAGAAGTTCGTGTCGTCCAATAAACGCGACTGGAACGAGAAGCTTGGTGAATGCTTATGGGCGTACCTACCACTGTCCGAACAGCCACAGGGAACACACCATTCTCCCTGGTGTACGGGAGTGAGGCAGTTCTCCCATTGGAGACTCAAATACCCTCGCTCCGCGTCGCTCTCACTTATCAATTGACGACGGACGATAACTACCGTCGCCGGCTGCAAGAGTTAGAGGCCTTAGTAGAAAAATGTCTCTTGGCTCAGCAACGGATCGAGCTATACCAAGCACGCATCTCCGGAGCCTTCAACAAGAAGGTTAAAATCAGAACATTCCAAGTGGGAGATCTCGTTCTGGCAGTCCGGAGGCCGATGGTCATGACTCACAAGACCGCCGGCAAGTTCCATCCAAAATGGAAAGGTCCATTTATCATCGAGGCTGTATTCTCCAACGTGCTTACCGCCTCGCAAAACAAAATGGAGACTTGCTCATGTTGCCCGTCAACGACAAGTTCCTGAAGAAATATTATGTCTAAATGACACATTCCAGATCATTGAGTTATGTACCCGCTGGAGCCGCTGAACTCACATCCACAACACTCCAGATCATTGAGTTATGTACCCGCTGGTGCTGCTGAACTCACATCCACCATATTCCAGATTATTGAGTCATGTACCCTTCCGTACCGCTGAACTTACAATCTCCCAGATTATCGAGTTATGTACCCGCAGGTGCCTCTGAACTCATATTTCGGTCACTCTTTCAGATAGTAATTATATATGACCATACCTCTGAACTTTCTTCCTGGAAGAGATCCTCCCTCATGATCCACCACCCGTACTCCCAGTACACAAAAAGGGTAACATATCCACAAATTTCCAAACGACCATATCCTCATTACCTCTGAGTCGTTTCACTTCTGTCAAAAACAAATCACCCCTTTACATAGAACTTCCATGTCCTCATTACCTCTGAGTCGTTCTATGTAGCCTCCTTCATTGAGCCCACTCCTTCCATGTCCTCATTATCTCTGAGTGGGAAGGCTCCATCGAAGAAACATTCATGCTTGCCATGTCCTCATTACCTCTGAGTAAGTATGATGATTCCCTTTCGACTTATTATCCGTACCCACTACCGGAGTACGCCAAGGATAATAGGTCCACAAATATTCTCCGCTGAGTCTGCTCCTGCCATGTCCTCATTACCTCTGAGTAGGAATACTCCACGGTAAAACCTCCGTCGTTACCATGTCCTTATTACCTCTGAGTAAGTATGTTGGTTCTCTCTCGTCTTATTATCCGTACCCTGAACCAGGATACGCCAAGGGTAATAAGCCCAAAAATGTCCTCTGTTGACCAAAAATATCCTCCGTTGAGTCCACTCCTGCCATGTCCTCATTACCTCTGAGTAGGAAGACTCTACGACAAAATCTTCATACTTGCCATGTCCTCATTACCACTGAGTAAGTATGTTGGTTCCCCTTCATCCTATTATCCGTATCCTAAGTCGGGGTACGCCAAGGATAATAGGCCCACAAATGTCCTTTGCTAAATCTCTTAGTACCGGCCCACCATTCCTCATCATGCCCCGGGATCCCAGCTGCTCCATGGCATTCCTTCTTCCGATACTCGAAACGTCCACGACAACATGACCATGGAACCGTTCTAAGTATCCCCAATCAAACTTGTTACCCGTACCTAAAACCAAGGTATGCCAGGGGTAACAGGCCCACAAATAAGTCCCCAATGTGGGGCACACATCACCAAAATACCACAGACACAACAAGCAATACAAATGAAGGATAGAATGGAAAGTACTCTTTATTTGAAAGACGAAAAAGCATTATATGTTTTGGGACCACGTCCCTCTCAAAGAGAAAAGAAAAAGAAAACAGAAAAAAGAAGGAAAGGCCGACTATAGTTCAATTTTACACAACTCCAAGAGGCGGTTTCTCACCAAGGCAGTACCCCCCTCAAGCCTCTGTCTAGCTCGGCGCTCAGCCTCCTGGGACAACCGCTCCCCATTATCCAAGTCCATGAGTGCCCGCCAGTCGTCGTCCAACTTCTTCAGAGCCATTTCCAGGTCAGTCGAAGCTTGATTGACTTTGTCAGCCTCCTAGATAATTAGCCCCCTGTCGATCCGGGCAGCCTCAAGCTCAGACTCAAAGAAAGTTAACTTCCTCTGAAGCTCAAGGATCTGCTCCTGTATGTCAGTAATCCCGCGGGAGGCAGTTGCTTCCTGAGCCGTAACACCTTCACTCTCATGGCTCAATTGATCATATCAATCAGACAGAGTACGGAGATTCTTCTGTATGGCCAGCCTAGTTTTATCCTGAGCAGCCTTCGCCTTCTCTATAGCAGCTGTGAGGGAGCCGCACTCCTGATCAATAGCAGCAGACAGATCAACCTGTTGCAGTACATGAAGATGGGCCACCAGTTGATCAGTCTCCAACAATTTTGCTTCCAGAAGTGCAGCTACCCCTGCCCCACCAGGAAGGGCCTTAAGGATATCAATTTGACCCTAGACGCATTGCCGGGCCAAGACGAAAGAGGTCCCTCTCTCCACAGCAGCTTCTATCTCCCCTTTTTAAGTGACGATAAAAGCTGTCGACCACGTCCTGTAACGCTTCGTCCAGGACCTCTATAGAGGACGACGTCAGAGGAAGCGTGGCCGGCAGCATCGAAGGAGTTGTGCTAGAACTTGCCACCAGGGGGGCAACCTCAGAGCAGAACGATGTACGGATAGCGGCTAACTCTTCCTACGCCACCCGAAGAGCCTGAACACTTGGCAGGGCGGAGAGGTCGACTCTCGGGGCCGCCCGAACAGAGGAAGACACAAGGACCATCGTCCCTTGCCCCGATTGCCCCATCACCGGACTTGCCGAACTCGAGCCCGTAGGTGGCCCATCAAGACGAGCTGGAAGGGAAGGAGGTACGCTCCTCTCCGCCAGTGCCCCTTCGGCACAGTCTGTCTCAACAATGTCCATCCTCGGCACTGGAGAGGCAGGACCTGCATGTCCATGACAATGATCAATCGACGTAACCCGAAGGATGTGATGATAAAACAGATAGGCCTCCTCGCAAGTTAAGATTCGGCTTATCTTACCAGGAGAGGAGCATGGAGGCTGCAGCTCGTTCGCAGCTGGCAGGGTCTCCTCACCCGCGATCTCCAAACTAAATTTCGTCGGCTCCTCTGACCCAGCCACCTCGGAGGGAGAGGCAACTGGATCAGCATCATCTTGACAGAATTCAGCAATTTTAGGGGCAGGCTCATCGGAGCCCCCGTCATCCCGAGTCACGACCTCGGCAACTCGAGAGGCCTCTTTTTCTAACACCTACAAGAGGGAAGGAAGATGATTAAAATCAAAGCTAGAAGAAAGGAAGAACCGGTAATAACTTATTTACCTCTGATGCGGGGTTAACTTCTTCGCCTCTTTCCTTTATAGTTAGCCCGCGGTGTCTGGTCACAGCCAGTTTCCGAGAGTGAGGAATGCCGCCAACAGAAGAAAGTTGCCTGCTACGCTTTCGTGCAGGGCTGGGTGCAACGGATGGCTGATCTACCACCATCTCATCTGGCAAAACAGGCGGCTGATCCGCCCCTACATCTGCCACCGGAAGGGAAGAGTCATCAGCCACAGAAGCATCTGGCCGTCCAGAAGTTGAGGGGGCCCAATACCGTCGAGATGGACAGCCGCTATTTCCTCATCAGTAAAACGAGAGACAAATACGAAAATATTGTACATGTCTGCCCTCGCCAGTGCCATCCGGCAAGCACGCATGGTCTCGAATTTCCAAGACTCATTACGATAACGGAAGATAAAAGCATCGCCATCAGTTACGCCATCTTCAGAGCCCGGTCTCATCAAGGACGGATAATGCATCAACAGCTACCCCATCAGATAATGATAGGGTAGCTCAGTCTGTTCAAAATCTTTTGTCACATCGCGGGCAATAACCTTGGATGTGAAAGTGCGAAGACCACGGTGTATGCTGCATATCATGGCCGGAAGGAGAGCTAGCCGGACTCGTAAAACTAACTTCACAGCCGGAAGGATGAAATTGTGACTGATCCACTCGATAGAACCTGTTCCTCCCGAGACTACACAATTTCGTAGCCATATCATCAAGAATCCCGCCAGGAGCGCCTTCTCTGACAAATCTTGGGCGTCCTGATAAAAATAAGCGAAAGAGTCGGTCTGACTCCCGAATCTGTCGCTAGTGGTGGCCACCCTCTTAGCTGACGACACTAAGGCTTTAATCGCCTCCCGGGATTGAGGACGTCGGGAAGTAACTTGACCTGAGGCGTCCATCGTGAAGAGATAGCGCATCCAGTCCTTGGTATGGGAGGCATTCCCTTCCGAGCTATTATCCTTTTTGGCTATCTGATGACATGTGCTATAATGGCACAATATCTCTTGATAAAGAGCTACGAAGCCTGGATAACGTCTTTCCAACTCTTCGAACTCCTCATTCGTGGGTGTATACGCCTCAAAAGCTTCGTCCCCCCAAGGAAGCTTGGAGATCGCATGCATTTCATGGAGTGCAAGCCCCATTTCCCCTACGGGTGTATAGAAGGTTCCCGTACGGCGGTTATACATCTCCAGCAGAGATATAAATAATCTCTTGTTTATAGGCAAGCCATGGCTGGTGTCCCGAATAGCATGGTAAAGACCAATCGCACACAGAAAGGTCTTATACTTTCGTAAAATCCACATAGACAGATTGGTCCACGAGGGAATGGGATGTATCCAGCTAGGGAGCATCAACCGACCAATGGAATAGGAGCCCTTCCGAGCAAGTTGGTTCATAAAAGTGTCGGCCGTAGAAAACGTAAAATTGGGACCCGGCACATTTAAGAAAGTACCCGAAGCCAATCACATTACAGAATGGCTGGTGTGCACCTTGCCCGCACACAATGACTTCAGGCTGTTGTTATAATGGATGTCTCCCACAAACATCGCACTTCGGGTAGGAGTTAAAGACTCTTCCATCTTCCGGTCCAGTGGGAGCATATTGAACCAAGATAAAGGGAAGTGACGCTCCATCTGGGGGATGCGAATCGCCATCCCATTAGAAATAAAACTCCAGTTCTCTGACACCTCCAGAATCTGACTGTTCTTCACAGTCAAGGCGTCTCCAAAGAAGAACGCGGGCTTCAAGTATTCCCCTTCTAATTTCCCCGAGTTCATCATAGCGTTCAGAAAATAGAAAGGCTGGTTCTTGAGGGCATTCAATCTTGCCGGAGGCTCGTCACTCGAAAACTGGTCCGTCATATGCTGAACTATATGGTCGTACCTATAGCCCAGAGCAGCTCGGACACTGCTTACCAGGAGTTCTCCAGCAGCATTAATCGGCAAATTCACGGAGAAAAAGACAGAAAAAGATAAGATTAAAAAGATGGACAAAAAGGAACTAATGGGTGCCTTCAAGCTTATGCGGCTCCAACTTAACAAAGCCTCATGCGGCTCAGGAGAACACTTATGCAGCTCCAACTTACTGAAGCCTCATACGGCTCAAGCTCAGAAGAACATTCATGCGGCTCTATTTAGTGAAGGGTCATACGGCAGTGCTTTCATAGGGCCCGCAGGGATCGGATAAGTTCGTGCGGACCACGTGACAGACAAATATGTACAGATCTATGCGGCTCAGTGTAGCTGATGCGGCTTCGTTGGCGAAGCGCGTATGCGGCCACAGTGGCTATTCTTATGCAGCTCGCGGCTCGGCCATAGGACGAACATGCGACTCACATGAAAATAAAGGCTCGTGCATAAAGCAGGCGACGTAGCCATAGCAGTTAGGGTTCTCTAAGCCCACATAAAGTCCTTATCGGCAATAGGGGGATGGACGTCAGGGTGAGCTGCGGGCACGTCGGCCGGCGGAGGAGCGGCCGCGGTCGAAGTAGAGGTGGTCTTTTCGACCTTCTCCGTCGCAGTCGACGAAGACGCCGTATTCTTGCCCTTCGCCGCAACTGCCTTCTTGGGAGCCATTTGTGATTGAAGAAGAGGATGACAATGGGGTAGGGAAAGTTCGAAGTAAAGGAGAAAGTAAAAAAGTTTTCTCTCTTAAACTCCCCTTATTTATCGGAGGACAAGAGAGGGAGGAACACGTAGACTAATAACCACCTCGAAAAAGACAAAACCGACTCCTCGGATTTTGTCCCCTCTCTCATAAAAGAGATTCACCCAGGGCATAAAATCCAAAGATTTAATGAGCCGACCCTTGGGATTTCCCCAAAATGCGACACTAAAACGAATTTGAGGCAATTAATGACGCGCACACGTGGCAAGGAGCTATGCGGCCTGAAAGTCCCTGCGGCTGATTGACTCAATGTGGCCGAGACATCCATGCGGCCGAGACATCCATACGGCCAGGACATCATATACGGCCAGAAGAATTTATATATTGCCATGCTTCTTATTCAAAGTATTTCAATTTTGCAAATTAAAAACTTTGAAGGGGGTCTTGTAGAAGCATGGAAAAGAATAAAGAAAGATCCATGCGGTCAGGTAGCCCCATGCGGCTCAGAGAGTTCATGCGGCTCAAGGATCCATGCGGCTCAAGCGTCTATGCGGCTCAAACAAGGTCAATGCGGCTCAGAGAGGAGCCACGTGGCCTGCAAACAGCTCTTCCATTTGTCCTTTACTACATTAAATGCTTTGATGGCTGACAGCTCTGACACATGACAGCCCTGACACAAAAATACAATTATGACTCCGTTATAATGGCAGACTCCGTCATAATGGCAGACTTCTAGGGAAATAAAGGAAATCTCTGACACAATCTTCCAAAATCTAGAAACCTTCATAAGGATTTGACACGTGGACAGTCGCATGCGGCTCACGAAGACTATCCCCATGCGGTTCAAGCAGAGGCTGTCCCATGCAGCTCAAGAAGACTATCCCCATGCGGCTCACGAAGACTATCCCCATACGGCTCACGAAGACTATCTTCATGCGGTTCACGAAGAAGGCACCCATCATGCGGTCACCGATACTCATACGGCTCAGATCATTACCATGCGGTCCAAATGTTCAGGGGCCACTCTCAAGCAGCCTTGACACGTGGCCAGCCTTATGCGGCTCAATGAGGAGCAACCTTCCTGCGGCTCAGATTTCTGTAATGGCTCGCGATTATGACACATGGCATGATAGCAAGGCACGTGGCATCAAATTGATTAAAATCCCTCAACAAATTCGAATAAAATATTGGGATCAAATCAGATTATTTGTAATCGAGCAAATCAATGACACGTGTCGAGAAATCCGAGATTGGCATGACAAATCAGGTGAATTTATGTCAATCATCATTAATTACCCACAAAAGATTTGATGCAATCACATTTATTGCTCAAATCTCGTATATTCAAGATGAACGGCCCAGATCCAGTAATTCTTAGCCGTCGACTTTTAAGAATGGGCAATCATTACAAATCTTAATGATGTCCTCTACTCTTATAAATAACGAGGTGCCATTCCCTTGAGAGGGGACATACAGACAGACATATATATAGAGAGGAGATTCTTAGAAAAAAGACATAGAGAGCCAGAGAGAGAATATACAGAGCCTGAAAGGAGAGCATTTCTTCAGCAATGCCAAGCAGTTCTTCTACATAGCTAAGGCTGCACCCGATCGTCAAAGGAGTAAGACAGAGCTGCCGTCGCTTTCCCGAGCCTCTACCGTCACCCTCCAGAATCTAAAATAAACAATTGTACTTAGATTACTGTACCTAGGTTTTCGTTCCTAGGCTTTCTTTGTACAAGCGAGTTTGTATTGTGAAGTAAAAGTCCAGTCCTCCGATAATTGTTCTGTTCTTTTATATTTCATGGCAAACACTCATGAAGGAAGTTTCTAGAGTTTGACATCTCTGACGCTCCAGAAATCAAAGTCACGAAAGAACATTCATTTATCTAGGATACTCTCTCTAGGGTGTCTACCCAAGTCTTGACGCCGTCTACACAAGGCACTAACTCATCTATATGATACCTGGATGATACTTCTATACTAGGTTACTCATGTCCCTCCTCTAACTATTCACTTAAAATGTTGGTACCTAAACCTCTATAACACTTGAAATACTCTAGCTATTGCTACTAGGGTACTCCTCCTATTCTGGCACCTGGTACAACTCCTACCTTAACACTCATTAATCACTCTAAGGTTCTCAATTATATTTAATTATCAAAAATCATATACATTACTTCCTAACCATGCTCTAAACTACTAACACAATACTCAAGGACACAAACTAATTACAAGTCACCAAGCCATCATACTACGAAGAACCTATAATGAAATGAGACTCTACAAGGACCTGGACTAAATAACTGAAACTATCCCTACTCCAAATCTAATTGATGATGGAATAGAATCTATAATAACATAAGTTGATATGTTACGACCCTTATCAAGATACAATGTGATAATTATATGCGTCTGTCCAAAATCATGATACTCAGAATCCTCGTCACGCCAGTAAGCAAGGCTATGATAAACGGTAGATTCCATAACTGGGTATACACCTCTATAATTATGTCGTCTGGGATCCTCGCCATGCCGACTAGTATGGCTGCGAGAAATCCCAAATCTTATGACCAAGATATGTACAGCCGAAGTCAGGTCTCTACGTTTCTGCCACGCCGGCTAATATAGCTGCGATAAACTCTAGGTTCCATAACCAAGTAGACATTTACCTTCCCTATTATTCCCGTCAACATATGTTATCATAAGATACCGTAATTCAGGCCATAGAATTCATCTTGATATAACAATCAAAATCAATGATGATCCATCAAAATCAAATTCAATAACAAGGAGCAAGGGTGAACAGAAACAAGAGAAAATGAATTTCAAATAGACGTTCAACCAAGATTCTCAAGGGTCATCCCAGGAATCTCTCAAAAGTCCTAAGCAAAGAGATCAATATGTCACATGATAAGATATCATCAAGGAAGGACAATTTATTTCGAAATGCAAGGAGAGTTGTCATGATAATCAAAAGATCAAAATTTTCCTGATATGTGATTGAGTAACTCCTATCATAACCTAAAATCTATATCCTAACGGCAGGCTCATAATTAGTACTCTAAGTCGAGTACCATTACGAAATCCCACTAGTTGCGACACTGACCTGTATGGGCCACCATAAAAATGTGTCACGACCCGTACCATATTTAGGGGCACGAATTCGTGGGTATATCCAACCTACGCCGCAGTATCGGCGGTAGAACGCTATAAAAGTCATCTAGAATATACAAAATTTAAGACATAATGATATAACCTGTCATCTCCGTACGGAGGAATATAACCACAACTCAATCAAATAATTCTAAGAAAGATAAACACGATGACAAAGATAAGGATAAAGATGAAGTAAATAGTCTGAAGTAGTGCTGAGCCGCAATCACAAGTTCAGAATCCAAGACATAAAACAAGATCCCAAATAAATACTACAAGTCTTAAAGTATCAAGATGGAATATAATCCAGACAAAATCTAGCTAAACTAAGTCACTACTGGCGGTGCGTCCTCTACGAGCACCGGGTCCACGGGCTGGTCCTGGTCGTAGGCTCCATCTACGCGAAACCTATAGTAGGTCGGACAATCTGCATCAAAATCCTCTGAAAAACAACTGGGGTTATCCTGTCAGGATATGAGCAAGTACAAACGCTAACAGCAGTTCCATGTGAATTAACAAATACTATTAGAGACAATTATAATAAAATACAAGATAAAATATCAAGAATGAAAGTAAAATAGTACAAGAGAACTGGATATCATGTCATGTGTGAGATATAAGATAAAACTGGAATATAAACAATGGAAAGTAATCTGAGGTATTGTAATGCCTATAGTTCGTGTTATGTATTTTGGAATACGTGTACGTATCTTAACTCGTATTGCATGTCTCTTGGCTTGGTTCGGCTTGTTTGGGTTGGCTTGGTTCGGCTTGGGTTGCTTATTGGTTCATCATTAACTAGGGGAAGAACCCCTACCTACCACCACCATCATCATTTATTAAGCCATTCCCTCATTCTCTCTCTTCATTTACTTCTTCTTCTCCACCATTACTTCTTTACCTACCATGGAGAGAGAGAGAGAGAGAAAGAGCTCTTAGGCAAGTGTAGCTTACTTCATGGAGGAACCCAAGTTTTATTGTTCCATTTTCTTCTCTATGAGATTCTAACACACTTTAGTACTTAGCATTTTTAATTTCCATGGCTAAATTCATGTAGATCTAAGTTTATTTTATTTTTAGATTTCTTGGATTTTGATCTACTTAACATTGTTATTTCCAAGTTTTGATGGTTCCATGTTGTAGAGAATTTCGTTCTGCCCTATTTTGACCTATGGAAGTCTGAATTCCGACTTCGGATGAAGGATTTATGAGCGTTGAAGCCATGGACTCCATGGTTCTTCTTCTCGGACAAGCAGAGAAGAAGAACAGTTTTTGATCCTACCTTCCTATTGAAACACCACAAAGTATCTTTCTATGAAAGTTATCTAATAGGGTTTAGAATTCAATGAATCATTGGTTAAATTATATGGCCTATTTAGCAACCTTCACTACCCAACAGTCAAATTAAACATGGGACTCCTATTCCTATTCATCCTCATAAAAAGCAAATCAATCCTAATTATGAATGAGCATTTTCTAGTCGCAGGCTTGCAATAGTACGACTAACTTAAGTACTATCATGAGTTCATATAATTTTGTGAAAATGGACCTACATGGGATACCAAAAAAACTTGTCACAACTCGTACCCGCTTTTCGGGATACGAGTGTGTGTCCAAGTGTAGCCTACGTCGCAGTATCGATAGTAATACGTTGTCTAGCCCACAATAAACAAAATGCTCGTAAATACTATCTGCTTATTCATACCAACTAAATCAAAACTACAATATTCACAAGTTTTACACTTAAAGAAAAATACAACATCTCACAATATTGAATCAACACTTCTATCTAACTAGTCTTCTAGGATTTGACCTTCGAGTCTCTATCTTTCCCGTATGGTCCATAGAGTAAAAGTAGGAAGCACGTCATCTTCACCTATATCAACGATCCAGTCAGGAAAGGAGCAGAATATAACCGTGTTGCATTTATTGTTGTTAGCACAAAATAAGTTAGAACAATGAGAAACAATGATGGCAAAGTGCATATAAAAAACTAATAAAATATGAACTAGTAAGATATGAACTAACAAGACATAAACTAGATAAAGAAACAATGAAAACAACTATATGTGTGTGAAATACCTTTCGATACGTGAACGACTAGGCTAACACAGCACATCATACGATGGCTATCCACAATAATAGGGTACGGATAACTTATACATGCGGTGTATGACTTGGCTATCCACAATAACAATATTTGGGTTTGTTCACGTATCTACCAAGTATTTTTCCTCCCGACCCACTAAACAATCAATAACGATCAATGATACAATAAGAAGGATACATTAAGTCTACCGTGTCACCATCGTGTCTCAACGAGATACCAACCAATGTCTCAATGGAATATCGAACAAAGAAACAATAAAGGAAACGTTATAATGAACTAAAATATAATGCAATACTATACTTGCCTGAACCTTTCAACAACCGTAGTCACTAGTAGAGGATGATGGAAATGTCGATCTAGAAGCTGTCAACCCATAACGCACATCCTACCACGAACCGTGCACGAAAACCATAAGTCAATTCTAATATTCTAACTGTAAAATAATGGAATATATGGCTAAGGGGTTAACTTATCTAGTAATAATTAATTTTGGAATAAATCATTAAAACCTAATATAACCTAAGAATAATCTGAATACAATCTAAACAACAAAGTTTGGCCATAAAAACTCATGTTTCTAATTTTGGAAACCATGGCATGCAAATTGAGGTGTACCGTTGACTATCTAGTCAAACGTCGTGAACTCAAGAATTTGAAAGTGCACCTTATAGATTTCAGAGCCACAAGTGCACTAGAATCGATCGTGCCACAAAATCATGCTTTTGTCACAAGATATCGCTGTTATGGCTAACCGTGACCAAATCGGTGATTTATCGATCAATTCTGAGTTCAACTGAATAACTAAACTAGTAAACGAACCTCTGAAATTCTTAAAAAATTGTATGTCGAAGATCGTCGTGTTAGCTTTCCAAAGCTTCAAATGGATCACGATTCGGAGTTTGGCATCTCTCGGGATCTCGAAAACCGTACGACATGTCGAGTTTTGGACAACCAATACTCACAAAATTCTCTAGAAATTCAAGAGCAAAATATTCGTAAACAAATTTTATTTTCTGAAATTTTACCTCAATATGATTCCAATAAAAAAATAATGCACGAATCCAAAGTCGTGGCTACCCGTAAATGCTTTGGGAAGTCAGGGATCTCCTAGGGTTTAGTTTCCTCAAAGTTAGCCACAAGGTTAATTACGGTTCTTTGGGAAGTCAGGGATCTCCTAGGGTTTAGTTTCCTCAAAGTCGGCCACAAGGTTAATTAGCGTTCTGGAATTATGATATATATATATATATATATATATATATATATATATATATATATATATATATATATATATATATATTTGAAGCAATGGGTAATTGTGGCAAACTCGCTTCCACTGGAGCTCGAACTCCCGACCACTTGGGCCGCATGCATCTCACTTAACCACTAGGCTAGAGCATATATATATATATATATATATAGCGGGCGGCTGGTTTGGTGGAAGCTGTGGCTCCATTCCACGTGGCAAGATCTGAGCGATCCCGCTCAAACGATGAACGGATTGATGGCAATCGGGTTTGGGCTCAGCCGACTTCGAGTCGGTTTGGGAGCCGCTCCTCCTACTTTTGGAAACACAGTCAGTTGCTGACGCAGCTGACCGGTGGGCTAGCACAGCTCGGCCCAACGACAGACAGGTGGGCCCGGCCACTGCTGACTGGGTATTTGGTGGGTTTTTAATTAGAAAAATGATTTTAAAACCATTTGAGAGCCAAATAATTCCCAATAAATATCTAAAAATTCTAGAAAAAATTTATAAAATTATAGAAAATATTTATGACTACCTAGAACCCTGATAAAAATACTTTGTCTCAAAATAGTCCCAAATGGCCCTATAGTAATTATTAGATGTCAAAAATATATATAAACATAAATAAAATAAATATCTAAAAATATCTAAAATACCTAAAAATCATAATAAACTATAAAATAGCTATCTAGTACTTATTCAACTCATATAGAGTCTATATAACCATAATGTGGTCATAGCCCTCCTATGAGCTAAGGCATAAACCTTATGATCATAGAAATTAATTGTAATCAAATAAATAAAAAAAATAAAAAAAATTGGAAAGTGGGCTTACAGCTGCTGCTATTACTATAATACACAAAAATCCCCTATAATCCTAAACGTCTGCCTTTATTTCCAGTTAATTCCTTTACCTAAACTCCCAATACTGTACAGGTTGTTGTAGTCCCCAAATACCCTTACACTTCCCTATGTTCATTTGAATTACCCACTAAATTTCATTCTATTGCATTGTCTCATGTTAACTTATGTGTGGACACTCACTCCCCTAACCTATTCACTCACTCACACTCTCACTTGACAAATAATATATAATAATATCATTTACATATTTAAATGCTATACCTATTCCATCCCCTCATTAACTGCCCCTGATTCACTCCTCAGAGATAATAAATGCACACTATATATATATATATAAATATATATATATATATATATATATATATATATATATATATATATATATATATATATATATATATCAAAATAGTCCCCTATAACCTATGCAAAAACCTATAATATCCTACTATATCACTAAATAATTATACAAAATGATAAGATATATGAATATACACTAGAAACAAGTGTCAAAACTAAAATTCTAGCATTGGGTGTCCACTTAGTCATTTTGTCAAACATTGGCGTACGTATCGGGACACGTTATGATACGCCCATGATAGGCACTCCAAATGGATCCAAACTTGACCCAAAGCACACCCACATATTCTAAATAAAAAATATGAGCTAACAAACCTATTCACAACCCCTAGAAATGTCATTCTTGATTTTCCCCAAATTGGATCAAAATATAAAGGAAAAAGTCTTCAAATGAAAGGAGAAGAGTCAAATCTCCTCACCATGGGCAACCCTAATGCATGGAGGTTCCTATTTGATGCCTCTACACTATTTAACATAAATTAAAGGGTTTAGAATGCATTTTACCTATTGGAAGATGAATTCTCAATGAATGGCTCCAAGATCTAAAAGCCCTCATGCTCCAAGTGTCCAACCTCTAATGTCTTGCTTCTAGAATCTTCTACTCTCCAAGGGAAAGAGAATGGAACAAATTTGGGTAAATTTGGATGAGTTTTAGTGGTAGGAATAAATTGGGGAAGGTCTCTAAATTAGGGTTAGGGTTTGAAATGAAAGGAGGAGGAAGAAGATGTCTTCTTATAGGAATAGGTGGCTGGTTATAATGTTAGGGTTAGAGGTTTTAGGCTAGTGGAAAAAGTCTATTAAGTCCCTCTCTTAGTCATAACAAGATTAGGGAAAAAGTCATACTTCCTTATTAGGTGTTTAGCCTAACTTCCTAATTAATCTTGCTAGTCTAACTAGAGACAAACTAAAGTTCAATTAGGCTTGTCCTAATCATTTAATTAGCTGGTCATGTCAAGTTAGTTTAGGTCATCTAGGGTCACTAACAACTATTCCAACTAATGGCTAACCACTAATCATATACAATAATATAACTCATGCACTATATTAATTATTACAAATAATTAATCCAAAAATATAACTACTAGTTTTGTAAAATAGATTTATCACTCAAAATATAATTTGAATTCACAATAATAATAAGAAATAGAAAAAGTCAAAAATACCCCTCTTCATGAAAGTGGGGGTTACAGATTTTATCCTTCTAATATTTTTATTCAGAAACTAGACATCGAGTGCTTTCCAACGCATATCTATTTGTCAGGTTTTGAGTTCGTTTGCTATTTTTAAAAAAATTTGACATTTGTTGTAACACCGTAACTCCAAAAATCCTATGTTCTATGTGTCCAAAAGTTTCAATACTTCATAAAACTCTACTAAACTATTTCTTGCATGGTTTAATGTTGAAACCCTTATTTTAACTAATTTTTGGAATTTTTACAGAATTTAATATTTTTAATTGTTGTTTTGGGACTCAACTAGTAGGCCAATTGTGATATTAATGTTATAGTATCGACATGGGACTATTATGCTCGAGTTTCCACCATTAAAACAATATTATTAGTAAAATAAATATATTTATAAGTATTTTCTAGAAATTAAATTATTATTTTATATAAGTTATAAACTATTATAATAATAAAGTTTGGTCAAAAATTAGTTTAAAAACCAAAGAAAAATAGTTTTCTGAAACCTAAATATTTCCCAATAGGGGGTCCGTTCCGACAAACTGGGAGACTTTGTCACAACCTATGAGCATCAAAAGACGCGTATGGATGTTACGAACGTGTGGGCTTTGACGGAACTCGAATTGGTTGCGTGTACACGACGAATTCAAGGCGTATTGGTCGAGATACCCCATATTGGACTTTTTGTAAACTAGCCTATAACATCATGCACGTTCGTCATCTCGTAATAAAACTTACACCACTGGACTTATAGTGCCCCGTCCCTACATCGTGTCCTATTTTCGTCTACGGATGCGCGAGAAAGAAACACTGTCACTATCGATTCGGTCGGAACGATAGGTCAGAATCGGCCGAATTGGTCGAACGGGAACTGTTGAATTAAGATCCTTTTCTCGTTATGGAAAGTCTTCTTCGAAATCAATTCCCACATTCAGCGGGTTGTACCTCAAGGATTGGCTCTGCGGCTGAGTCGGAAGAGACCTCCCGTTGCTCTAGTTTTCATGTCGCACTTGCTTTGGCTTTGGCTTTGTTTTACGTGAATGCGTTTTTGATAGGTTTTTATGGCTTGCGTTTTCAAACTTCGTATTCGTATCGAAACTATTAGTCCAATGATTATATCATATTTTTGGATATGGCTAATCAATTAAGTTTACCATAATGACATCACTAGTATTCATGTAATCACTATCATATTGCTGCTTAAACTTAGCAATATCCTAAATGTTCTCTATATCAATATTTCTATGCTTGTATCATATTGGTTTGTTTGTCTAACATGTACTTGTAGACATACAATAAGCATGATCAAGTTTTGTCAAACCAGGACATATATAATGGAGAATTATTGATGGGCCAAAGACGGTATTATACAAGAAGATTTCTCTTAACCGCATAACGACCTAACCGGGCCTCGCATTGGGGGTTCCGCTGTCCGGTCAGTGGACAAGGGTCAAGGAGGCAGTGCCACCCGTAGGGGTACGGGGGCGAAGCCACCGAAAGGTATTCAGATTTCCAGATCCGTTTATCTTTGGACAACCGCCATCAAGGAAAAAGGTATCTTCAAGTCAGCTCAAATATATGAAGAAAGGCTTCATCAAAGGGCTATTGGTTTTTCTATTTGATCAATGTATTTTCCATATTTATTGAGTCTAGGAATACGATGTAAACTGCATCGTACAGGCTAATAGGCTACCCAAGAAACGTTTTCAAAATACCCTTTCATTTTGAAAACAAGCCCACTTACAAAAGTCCAAACTACTTTCTAACTACTTGATCTTTTCAAAAAGCCCAAAACCAATTTGCAAAAACCCTAACAGAACTCCAACAGAACTCGGCCAGAGTTCAGCCAGAATTCGGCCAGAGCTAAGTTAGTGGACGTTGGATTTTGAACTTGGTCCTTCTGCAGTTACGGATCTTGTCGAGATTTTCTCATAGAGTTCTGCCTGAATTCTGTCTGAATTCTATCAAAATTCTGCCTTTGGAAAAACTATAAATAGAGAAGGATTTCGATCATTTCAACACACCAATTCACTTTTATATCTCTTCTCTATAAGCATACTACTTCTTCCAAAGTGTTCCAAAGCTTTTATTTTCAAATCCCAAGTCAGTTACAATCATCTAGTCGATTTGCCAGTACGATACAGTCTAAAAGCTTCAGAACGATTGTAATCAGAGTCTTGATTAAAGATAGATACTTCACAATTAAAGTTGGTCGAGTACTTCGAATCAAAGCTCGCATTGTAGAAGTTGCAAGAACTTCGGATGAAAACTTGTAGTAATTTTCTATAGGATTTAACTGGAAGCTAGAGTTCTTCCGACTGGACTAGTCCTCACAAGAGGGAAACCAGTATACATCCTTGTATTTATATTTGCTCTCTACTCTTTACTTTTCATTTACATATATATATATATATATATTTATATATATATATATATTATGTGATCTTGTTAATGTTTGCCATAAAATATAAAAGAACAGAACAATTATCGGACGACCGAACTTTTACTTCACGTTACAAACTCGCTTGTACAAAGAAAGCCTAGGGACGAAAACCTAGGTACAGCAATCTAAGTACAATTGTTTATTTTAGATTCTGGGGGGTGACGATAGAGGCTCGGGAAGGCGACGGCAGCCCTGCCTTACTCCTTGGACGATCGGTATGCAGCCTTGGCTCCTTGTGAAAAGATGGTTGGCGTTGACGAAGAAATGCTCTTCTTGCTCCTCTGTTGCTCTTCTGGCTTCTCTCTCTCTCTGTGTATCCTTTTCCCTGACTATTGGGGAGTCTCTCTGTATATACGTGTTTTTCTTTCAAAGAATGTGTATATGTTTACAAGGAAATGACACCTTGCTATTTATAATAGGGGAATCTGATCATTAGGGTTGCCAATGATTAGCTTTTGGAGATGGCGGCGGCTTGGAGATTGGTCCATCCTGGCCATTTGTTTTGATGATGATGAATCTGGGCCATTAGGTGCAGATTACACCAAATCCCATGAGCCAGTAATGCTGATTGGAATAAATCTTCCTTATAATGATTTTCTGATATCTGCGAATAAATCAGACTTATTCTTCTGCCACGTGTCCCAGATTTATTGGGATTTGTCCCAATCTTAAATGGCAGCAAATCTGAGGAATTAATCGATTTAGGACACGTGTCCTAGGAGCTGCTGGGGGGTCTGGACCGCATGGCTAATGAGCCGCATATGAATGTGAGCCGCATATAAATGTGAGCCGCATATGAATGTGAGCCGCATATGGATGTGAGCCGCATATGGTTAAGCCCACGTGTCAGGGCTACGTGGGCAGTAGCCCTCATCTGAGCCCTCGAACCATAGGGGGATAATTCTTGTGGGCCGCATAGGTATATATCCGCCTGGGCCGCATGAGAAGTCCTCGCTCGAGCCGCATGAGACTTACATGGCCTGAGCCGCATAGGATGGATTCACTTTGAGCCGCATAGGAAGTCCTTCGCCCGGGCCGTATGAAGCTCCTATGGACTGAGCCGTATAGGTTTTATTCTGAGCCGCATGAGAAGCGAGCCGCATACGAATGCCCACGTGGCAAGGCCACGTGGCATTTTTATGGCTCTCGGGGGATTTGTATCAGAGATTTCCTTCCTCTTCCCTAGAGATTCATCATTATGGCAGAGCCATAATTACCTGTCTTTGGTGTCAGGACTGTCAACTTTTCAGAGGGGTCAGCCGTCATAGCAATTAATGCAGCGTGGGTGGAGGGGAGCACTATCAGGCCACGTATCTTCTGAACCGCATGGAATGCCCTGGGCCGCATAGCTTCCTATGCCGCATGACTCCCTGATCCGCATGTGTTTTCTGAGCCGCATGGATCTTTCCTGGCCGCATGAGTCATTTTCTTTAATATTTTCCATGCTTCTATAGGACCCCCTTCAAAGTTTTCAATTTGTAAAATTGAAATACTTTGAATAAGAAGCATGGCCGTGTTACTCTAGCCGCATATGGAATTCTGACCGCATAGAAGTCTCGGCCGCATGAATTATTCAGCCGCATAAGTGACTTAGCCGCAGGAGACTGTTCAGCCGCATAGTTCCTTGCCATGCCATTATGTCATGCATGCAAACCCCTTTTTGGGGCAGGATCCCAAGAGTTTCTGATCTTTAATTATCTGGTCTGCATCGATAGCTGAAGAGTCGACTTCTTCGTACGAGGCGTCGGTCTTGGTCCTCTATAAATGGAAGGGTTTTTGGAGGGATTTCTCTCTTGGACTCTTCTTGATTTAAGATTTTTGTCTTGCTTTCTTCTTCTGACCGACAGACAATGATGGCACCTAGGGCTTCCAAGGCAGTGAAGAAAGCCATGGCGAAGAGTAGGAAGTCAGCTTCGTCTTCAACTGCCGCACCCTCCGTTCGTCTTGACGTTCATGTTGTCGTCGAAGGTAAGGATTGTGTGGAAGATTGGGTGCTTTGGAACCCTCACAGATGCTGTTCTGCTGCATTACTTTGTGCATTTTTCAATTTTCATGGTCCGCACACACGTCCCATGAGCCGCATGGAATATATTTCATGTCCGAGCCGCATGAGACTTGTCTAAAATGAGCCGCATGATCATTTCTGACTGTTTTCATTTTCTTCGTCTTTGGTCTCGCAGTATCTCCATCGAATGCTGAGACTGCGGCGTCAGAGGAGCCACAGCCTCCTATCATTAGCCAGGGATCTTCCTCTGTTAAGGAGGAAGTGAAGAAAGGAGAACCTGCTCCTGAGGGGGACGGCAGCCCTTCAAATATCGAAACTGCTGAGGGTGGCAGCGCTGGGAACTCTATTTCTCCTATTCCGGATGAGGATGCTTTTCACTTGCATCCTTCATATGTGAGATGGTTGAGGGAATGGTATATGCGCTCCTGTAATTAGGATGTAGGGGCTTCTTGTGGATGTATGTCTGTAGTTTTTGTTTTGTTTCGCCTTTCTTCTTGTCTTCATGAAGAACTCTTTTAACTTGCTTGCAATCGTGTGGGTGTAACCAATTTCTGAATGAATGGAATATATATTTGCTTCACTCTTTTGCTTTGTAATAATCATTTTATTGGGACATTTTGTGTGGACCCATTGTCCCTAACGTACCCTGGTTTTGAATACGGATAATGAGTTTAAAAGGAAAGGAACCAATCATACTGACTCAGAGGTACTGAGGACATGGTGAGCATGAGGGTATCTTTGATGGGGGGTACGTAGAATAACCCAGAGGTAATGAGGACATGGAAATTCTACGTAGGGGGTAATTTGTTTTTGGCGGAAGGAATGGAACGGCTTAGAGGTAATGAGGTCATGGCCGTCTTAGAAGTTTGTGGACCCGTTACCTTTGTTGTGCACTGGGAGTGCAGGTATTAGATCATGAGGGAGGATCTCTTGTAGGAAGAAAGTTCAGCGGTATGGTTATACATAACTTTCTTTCAAAAGAGTGACCAGGATGTAAGTTCAGGGGTACCAGCGGGTACGTAACTCGACAATCCATGAATATTGGAATCAAAGTGTAAGTTCAGAGGTACCAGCAGGTACATGACTTAGAAATTTGGGATATTTTTGTAGAAGAAGGGCATGAGTTCAGCGGTACACGCGGGTACGTGACTCGAAAATCTGGAATATGGTGAGTGTGAGTTCAGTGGTACCAGCGGGTACGTGACTCAATGATCTGGCAAACTATAAGGGTGAGTTCAGTGGTATCAGCGGATACGTGACTCGAAAAGCTGATAATTTATGGAGTGAGTTCAGTGGTACTAGCGGGTACGTAACTCGAGAATCTAGAAAACTATGAGGGTGAGTTCAGTGGTATCAGTAGATACGTGACTCAATAATCTGGAAATTTATGGAGCGAGTTCAGTGGTAACAGTGGGTACGTGACTCGATGATCTGGAGAATGTTGTTTAAACATTGTATTTTTTAGGAACTTGCCGTTGACGGGCAACATGAGCAAATCTCCATTCTGCTTAGCGAGGCGGTAAGCGCCGTTGGAGAATATTGTCTCTATGATAAATGGACCTTCCCATTTTGGCTGGAGCTTGCCGACGGTCTTGTGAGTCATGACCATTGGCCTCCGGACTGCCAGAACAAGATCGACCACTTGGAATGTTCTGATTTTGACCTTCTTATTGAAGGCTCCTGATATGCATGCTTGGTACAGCTCGATTCTTGGCTGAGCTAGAAGGCGCTTTTCATCTAAGGCCTCTAACTCTTGTAGGCGACGCTGGTGGTTGTCGTCAGTTGTTAATTGATGTGTGAGGGCGACACGTAGTGAGGGGATCTGGGTCTCCAAGGGGAGGACTGCCTTGCTCCCGTATACCAGGGAGAATGGTGTATTCCCGGTGGCTGTTCGGACCATGGTACGATAAGCCCATAATCATTCGCCGAGCTTCTCGTTCCAGTCCCGTTTATTGGAGGAGATAAACTTCTTGAGAAGTTTGATGATTGTTTTGTTGAATGCCTCTGCCAACCCATTTGTTGCCGGGTTGTACGGTGTTGAGGCAATATTCTGAATACGGTGTTTGTCGTAAAATTAATAGAATACGTGGCTTGCAAGCTGCGGACCATTATCATGGATGATCCTTCGGGGCAGTCTAAAGCGGTAGATAACGTGATGCTTGAGGAAGCTGATCACGTTTGAGGTCTTGACTTCGGCGAGTGGGACAGCTTCCGTCCATTTGGAGAAGTAATCAGTGATTGCAAGTATGAAGCGATGTCCTCGGGAGGAAGGTGGGGTGATTGGACTAATGATATCCATCCCCCATGCTTCAAACGGCCAGGACGCCACTGTCGGATGTAGAAATTCGGATGGTTGGTGGATGAAGTCCGCATGGACTTGGCAAGCTTTGCACTTTCTAGCATAATCGATCGCATCTGTCACCATCGTGGGCCAATAGTAGCCCATTCGGCGAAGATGATCTAGTAGTTTTGGGCCGAGCTGGTGGGCCCCGCAGACACCGTCATGAGCTTCTCGTACGGCTTCTTTGGCTTCTGCATTTAACAGACACCGAAGCAGTAATCCGTCGTAGGAGCGACGATACAGCATTTTCGTCTCTGTATCGTAGAAGAATCTGAGAGAACGTCGTCTAATGGAAGTGGCTTCCTTTGGGTTCTCGGGCAAGATGTCGTAGACGACAAAGTCGATGAATGGTTGTCTCCAATCTGGGGCATCATCGATCGTCTGTACGGAATAACTTGCCACGAATTGTACATTGCTTTTGGGACAGACCAGTTCATGGCCTATCACTTCCACTGATTGGCGATCATAATTTGGAACTGCTAGGGAGGCGGCAAGACCAGCTAGGGCATCGGCTTCAATATTTCGGAGTCTGGGGACGTGCTCGATGAAGAACCCCTCAAATGACGAGATGATATCGATTGCTATTTGGTGATAAGGGATCATGTCTTCGTGGCGGACTTCGTATGAGCCTCGGATCTGATTGACGATTAGCTGGGAATCGCCATATGCTTCAAGGTATTCTACCCCCAGCTCTCTTGCAAGTTGGAGGCCGATGACCAGAGCGTTGTACTCGGCCACATTGTTAGAGCAGGGTTCTGTGAGGGAGTAGACGCGGTTGATCACCAATCCGGAAGGGGAGACCAGCACTACCCCGATTCCGACGACTATATTGCCTTTAGGTCCGGTCCTTGAAGCACCGTCGAAGAACATTCGCCATATATTTTCGTGAGAGGTTGTATGCGAGTCGGCGACCTCATCCGGGATCTCTTCGTATATTTTGGAGGACTCCGAGCCTGGGTGGGCTGCTAAAAAGTCCGCCAGGGCTTGACCTTTGACTGTTTTCTGTGGGACAAAGATCATATGGTAAGGGGACAGCAATATTGCCCACGTAGCGAGTCGAGAGCTAAGTGCCCCTGGTTTGGTCATGAGGACTCTGAGAGGGTTGACTCGTGAGATCACATGTATCGTTTGTCCGGTAACATAGTGTCGCGTCTTCTGAATGGCGAACACCAAGGCGAGACATTCTTTCTCAACCGCGGTGTATCGGTGCTCGGGTCCCACCATCATTCGGCTGAGATAGTATATGGCTTGTTCGTGTCCTGCATCGTTGTTTTGTGCCAACAGGGCACCGAGGGAGTGTTCTATTGCTCGTACATAGAGCAGGAATGGTTTTCCAGGGACTGGGGCTACTAAGACCGGGGGATTTGACAAATATTCTTTGATGCTGTCGAAAACACGCTGGCATTCTTCGTCCCATACGAATGAGACTCCTTTCTTCATGAGGTGCGTCAATGGTCGGCATCGCCCGGAGAGGTTGGAAATGAACCTTCTGATGTAAGCTAGCCTTCCTTGAAGGCCTCTGAGTTCGCAAAGATTTCTCGGGGGTCCCATCTCCATGATTGCTTTTGTCTTTTCAGGGTCTACATGGATACCCTTTGCAGTGATGATGAAGCCTAAGAACTTTCCGCTGGATACGCCCAGGAAGGACTTCGTAGGGTTCATTTTCAAATTGTGCGTTCGCATTAGGTCGAATACCGTCCTTAGATCCTGCAGATGGTCTCCCTTGCTACGGCTCTTGACGGCTATATCGTCAACATAGCACTCCACCGTCTTGCGTAAGTGGTCTCTGAAGATGATGCTCATGGCTCTTTGATATGTGGCACAAGCATTCTTTAAATCGAAAGGCATGACTGTGTAGCAGTACGTGCCAATCGGTGTTCGGAATGATGTATGCTTTTCGTCGTCAGGAGACATTTTGATTTGGTTGTACCCCGAAAAGCCATCCATAAATGACATGCGTTCGAAACCGCAGGTATTGTCGATCATGATGTATGTGATAGGAAGGAGGAATTCATCTTTGGGGCATACCTCGTTCAGGTTGCGGAAGTCGATACAGATTCGAATCTTCCCATTCTTCTTGAGGATGGGTACTATATTGGCGACCCAATCAGGATGTTGCTCCTCACGAATGAAGCTGCTGGCTATTAGTTTATTGACTGCGGCTTCGATCGCGTCCATGATGCCTGGACGGAAGCGTCGCTGTTGTTGTTTGACCGGCTTTGCATCTGGCCGAATATTGAGCTTGTGAAGGGCAACCTCGGGGTTTAGTCCTGGCATGTCTTCATAGCTCCAGGCGAACACATCGATATATTCTTTGACAAGTTCCAGCAGCGATTCTCGCTCTTCGTCTGTTAGGATTTTACGGATGAAGATTGGTTTTGGAGAAGATTCGCTGCCGAGGTCGACCTGTATAACTTCATCTTCACTCTCTGTTCGAACCGCTTTTTCCATTGTGCATCCAACTGTTGGGCCCACGGCTCCAGCTCGAGGATTTCAGGAATATCTTCATCTTCTTCATAAGCGTCAGCGAATGCCATGTTGACTGACAGGACTTGTCTGAATGCGTCTCCGATGCTGGTATCCGAGTCAGAAGTTGGTGACCCGGTTGAATGTGAATGCCAGTCACATTCTTCATCTGAACTCTCAGGGGTCGTCATGGGTGTAACATACCCTAATCCACATCGAGTCTTGCTATAGTAGTTCCGTGGTTTGTCCGCCGGGACTGGCGGCTTTAAAGGTAATCGTCGCCTCGTGCCGTAGTTCAATCCTGGTGTCGTCTCCAGATTATACCCCTATTTCTGCATAAGATATTTGGATTGAGGGCTATAGAGATACAGAGGCAGTCTCCCGGCATCTAACCCGAGGTCGACTTCTTCTATGGTGGGGGGATGCGGGTTGTTCGTCCGGCCAAAGATGATCGGATGATCTCCTCCCTCGAATATTCGGTAAGCGTCTTCTACTGGAGTGAGCTGGATTACGGTGTACACATTTGTCACATGTGTGTAGGTGAGCGCCTATACCGTGTTCCATAGCATACATTGTACATAGCTTATTGAGCTCGGTGTAGTTCAAAGATAACCCTTTATTGATGAAGTAAGGTATCTTTTCTAGGGTGATTACATCATCAGCGGAGGGGACATCGGTGTGGGTAGCCATATACTTGGCTAGCTCCGGCTCCTCTTCGGCTACCCTCTGCGTGAATGAAGACTGAGAGGACGACCTAGGAAGCTTGATTGTCAGTGGTTCAGTTGCAGAGCGTGGAGTTGTTGGCAGGCTGGCAACCCCCAGTTTTGTATTTGATGAGGGGCGAGGAGTGGCTGGTTCGCTGGAAGTATCAGACCTTGCATTGGGGTGACAATCCTTCCTGGGAAGGCGTATCGTCATGGGCTTGTCCGAGGGGTTGAGCTTCCCTGCTTGTGGTTGGCTGACTCTTGGTAGCCTGATTGTCAGTGGCTCCGTTGTGGGTCTCGGCACTTGGCCGGACCTCGGCAGTCGGATTATCAGTCGCTCCTCCTGCGCTGAGAGGCTGATTGCGTCCTTCCGCAGAGTGGCGGTAAGGGGTGCAGACTTGCCCGGTTTACGAGCTTGGAGGTGGATCGTCAGGGGTCCTTCGGATCCCGTAGCCGTTTTGGTACTAGCTTGTTCATTTCCTTCATCGAGGTGCCTCTTCGACTTTTCGTATAAGCAGGAGTCCGAGTAGTAGGATTTGACCCCTTTGAAGGGATCGATGTCGACAAATTCTGTCCTCACGAAGCTGTGTTTGTCGACATACTTGAAGCATTGGTGCAACGTGGGAGGCACGATCATATAATCATGTATCCAAGGGCACCCCAGTAGGATGTTGTAAGAAGTATCTGCATCTATGACGTAACAGGTGACTTCCGACTGGAGATCGCCAATTTGACACTTCAGACGAATCTTCCCAATTGGGTAGCTCCTGCCCGAATTGAAACCGCTGATGGCGGTGCTTGTAGGCGTCAGGCGATGCATAGGGATACGGAGATGATGTAACAGACCCTTCGGAATAATGCTTATGGAAGAGCCAAGATCAATATGCATCCGATCCACTTTTACGTCGCCGATGTAACCAGTGTAGTATAACGGGCGATCGTGCAGGTTGGTTTTGATGAGCATGTCCTGCGGAGTGAAGATAATGTTGGGCATTGCTCTCGTGCAAGCGCTGTCTTGCAGATCTACAGACGGGTTCTCTCCCGTGAGGATGACCTGAGCCAGGCACGCGCCGGCATTTTGGAGTGCATCGCTCAAAGCCGCGCGAACATCCTTTGAGAGTCTCAGAAGCTCGTATAATAACAACTTGGCCGGTGTGTTGGCTAATTGTGCCAAGATGTCGAAGTTGTAGGGCTTCTCCAGCCCCCACGGTGCCTCTTTTCGGTAGGATTTGTCAAAGCGAGTCTCCTTCGGCCTAGGCTTGTCGGTCATCGGAGGCTGAGAAGGTCCCTGAGCGTCAGTTGTAGCGGGCTGATGATTTTCAGCTGAGTTATCAGCTACAGGTTGGGATTGTGCCCTAGACCGAGTAACGACAGCTGTGAATTCTTCGGTATCTGTCGAGATTGTGCGGCAGGATCTGACATTTCCACTTTTCTTCTTGCAAATGGAAAATGGTGTGGGCTGAGTCACCTCTGATACCAAGTCTGGATGGACCCACATGACCTCTCCTCCTGATGTGGTGAGGGGTACTAGACCAGCAGCCAGATCCCGAGGAGGTGGAAGATTAGCAATCTCCATTGTCGCCAAAGGGATGGGGACCACACCGTCTTGAGTTTCTGTTGGAGGAAAGCTGCCAAATTGTACTGACACCATATTGGCTGCCACGGTTACCTTTTCGAAATCGATGGCCAGAGCGTTTGAATCGATGAGATTTTGGATGTACCGTTTTAGTTGGTAGCAGTCGTGTGTAGCATGGTGGACGTAGCGGTAGTAATGGCAGTACTTTGGGTTCTCTATTTCTGCCGGCCGAGGTTCCCGTCTTGGTGGAGGAAGCTGAATTCTGTCTCCTTGTATGAGCATGTTCAAGATGGGCTTGACGTGACCGTCTTCGAAGGAGTAAGTGATTTGCGGCCATTATTTGTCTGCCAGTTTTGACTCAGGTTTCTGGGCTGTGACGGCCACCAGAGCCTTCTTACCCCTGCTGTCCCGATTGTTGGAGGGGCTACCCCCATTGTTGTTGTTGGTATTGGGACGCTTGCTCTTATTTTCTCCTTCTGAGATGTGCAACCCCAGTTGGCGGGCCTTCTTCAGTCGTTCCTCGACGCTTGTGGCGCTGATGATGAACGCCTTCCAATCTTTGAATTGACTTTCGCCCATCCAGAGACTGATCGTTGGAAGCAGTCTCTTTTGGCAAATTTCAATCAAAGAAGAATCTGGATTTCTGGAAGGCAGCTTCATGGCGGTCCGGCGGAACCGCTCGATGTAGTTCCTTGTTAGCTCCTTCTCCCCTTGGACGACGTCCATGAGAGTGGACATAGTGACGTCTTGTCCTACTTCATAGAATCGTTCCAAGAACATGCGCTTGAAGCCGGCGAAGGAGTGGATGCAGTTGTCCGGTAGATTGCGGTACCAATCGAAGGTGACTCCTTCCAATGCCCCAATGAATAATCGTATGAGGATCACATCATCATGGGGCAGATGGTCGGTGGTGACCTCGAAGTAAGTAATGTACCGACTTGCTGAGGTTTTGCTATCATACGGGTTGATGTTGAACGGCTTATATCTTGGTGAGAATGGAACATCCCTCCACTCAGCAGGGTATGGTTGCCGTATTCTGAGATCTTGAGCATTTTCTCGGGCATGGAACATGGCTCGGAGCTCCTGGACCTCTTTTCTTACTTCTCGGGTCTCATCTGTTGCGGTAGGGGCTGTTATTTCGGGAGGATTATTGCCCGAGTTTGGTGCCACTGAGTTTGAATCTATATTGACCGTGGGGCCCGTGCTTGTTTGACTAGGCGCTCCTCCTTGTAGAGTGGGCAGGGCCGCTTTAATCTCGTCTACAGACTTGACCAAAGTAAGTAATATAGCTTCGAGACTGTCAATGCGCTGGCGATCACTGGAACCACCTTGATTGCTGTCCGTCATGAACACCGTCCTTATGTGAGGAGTGATGGAAGGAACGGTGGAGGATGTGCCCTCCGAGTCGTACCCATGCACCGAGAAGTCATCGAGATAGGTGGGAATGTTCTCTTCGGGCTCGGACTCGGAGGGAACGGTATCCCCAGCTTCAGAGCTTGCTTTGTCTTGGGAATTGTGGACGTCCTCGGGGACGTCGGGATTTGCTGCATCTGATGGGAGAGTTGTTTCCCCCGGCTCGTCTTCTTGGAACATCGGGTTGTCGTGGAGGATCGGAGGAGTGCTACCCCTAGTTCCCTCAACCCCCAGCGATGTGGATGATGAATTTCCCTTCGCGATAGATTTCGTCTTGAACGGGTGTGTTGGAATACACCAGTAGAGGACAACCGTTTAGACGATATTTTCTTAGCTGTAGTGGTTGATATCTTGGGACTGGAGATACTCGTCTTTTTCCTTCTCCCTTCGGCGGAGACCTTTTGAGCGGAATTGCAGGAGACAACATGAGGTGCCTCATCTTCTGAGTTCGGGTGCTGTAGCCTTTGGAAGACGGATGGCCGATCTTCCATCACTGCCGTATTGTTGCAGCAGCAATTGGCGATGATTTGGGTGCAGCGATGTCCAAGCGAGGACTCTTTGCACACCGATACTCCTTCTCTTTTCTTGCATTTATGGAGGATCGCCTCCCGCAGGTCAGAGGAACCACTCTGTTTGTTTGCCGCCGAGGGCTGGACTCGAGCAGTTGTATACAACTTCCCATCCGAGGCCCGTGTGATAGTCAACAGGGTACCCCGATAGTCAGAGGTAGGAACAGCTGACTGGGCTTGATGAGCTCGCACTGCCCTAGACTTCCTCCTTTTAGCACTTGTGGGTGCGTAATAGGAGGAGTCCAAGTTGGGTACCACAGAGTCTGGCTTATTATCCAGAGAATCATCAGAGTTGGGACCGCATGAGAGACGGTCGAAGACTGATCGAGAGAAGCGTGAAACGGACGCTATGCGGCTAGAGTTGGATACCGTGTAGGCTATCTGCATGCGGTTGTCTTCTGCCATTGGACGAATTGTCCTTGTGCGGCTAGGAGTCACGACCGTGCAGGCTGGCCGCATGCGGTTGGCATAGTGGCCGTATGGGTTTTCTGTAAGCGATTGACTCCCACGGCCGCATGAGTTTCATTCGTGTTGTTGGCAGCTGTAGCCGCATAAGTTATGCGGCTGACAGATATGGCCGCATAAGTTTTCTTCATGCGGCTGGAGGACATAGCCGCATGATTTTCTCCCTGCGACTGAAGGGTATAGCCGCATGAGCTTTCTTCCTGCGGCTGATGACCTTATGCGACTTGGATCTCATAGAGTTCCTCTTTGTCCCTGCAAGTCCAGCATCATAGTGTTTTCTTCTGCCGGACTTGGGGACAGCAGAGTTGTCTACGATCTGAAGGGGGGCTGCAGGGGAATCTTGCTCGCCGTTTTGAACAACAGAGGGTGTCCTTACAAGAGCTTCAGTAGGAACGAAGGATCGGGGTCTCCACTCCTTACGGGCCTTCTTTGTGCGGGCTCGCTTCTGGACCAGGCCAGTGCTCTTGTCGGAGAGCATCTCTTCGAACGCCTGTTGGTCGAACCGGGCGACCATCTTTTGTTGAGTGGAGCCAAGCTTGGCTGTATCCGATTGCGTCACCAACTCCTCAGCCGTGGAGAAGTTAGTCTCCAGCAGAGTCGCCATCGTATTTGCCATAAAATATAAAAGAACAGAACAATTATCGGAGGACCGAACTTTTACTTCACGTTACAAACTCGCTTGTACAAAGAAAGCCTAGAGACGAAAACCTAGGTACAGTAATCTAAGTACAATTGTTTATTTTAGATTCTGGGGGGTGATGATAGAGGCTCGGGAAGGCGACGGCAGCCCTGCCTTACTCCTTGGACGATCGGTATGCAGCCTTGGCTCCTTGGGAAAAGATGGTTGGCGTTGACAAAGAAATGCTCTTCTTGCTTCTCTGTTGCTCTTCTGGCTTCTCTCTCTCTCTCTCTGTGTATCCTTTTCCCTGACTATTGGGGAGTCTCTCTGTATATACGTGTTTTTCTCTCAAAGAATGTGTATATGTTTACAAGGGAATGGCATCTTGCTATTTATAATAGGGGAATCTGATCATTAGGGTTGCCAATGATTAGCTTTTGGAGATGGCGGCAGCTTGGAGATTGGTCCATCCTGGCCATTTGTTTTGATGATGATGAATCTGGGCCATTAGGTGCAGATAACACCAAATCCCATGAGCTAGTAATGCTGATTGGAATAAATCTTTCTTATAATGATTTTCTGATATCTGCGAATAAATCAGACTTATTCTTCTGCCACGTGTCCCAGATTTATTGGGATTTGTCCTAATCTTTAATGGCAGCAAATCTGAAGAATTAATCGATTTAGGACACGTGTCCTAGGAGCTGCTGGGGAGTCTGGACCGTATGGCTAATGAGCCGCATATGAATGTGAGCCGCATATGAATGTGAGCCGCATATGGATGTGAGTCGCATATGGTTAAGCCCACGTGTCAGGGCTACGTGGGCAGTGGCCCTCATCTGAGCCCTCGAACCATAGGGGGGTAATTCTTGTGGGCCGCATAGGTATATATCCGCCTGGGCCGCATGAGAAGTCCTCGCTCGAGCTGCATGAGACTTACATGGCCTGAGCCGCATAGGATGGATTCACTTTGAGCCGCATAGGAAGTACTTCGCCCGGGCCGCATGAAGCTCCTATGGACTGAGCCGCATAGGTTTTATTCTGAGCCGCATGAGAAGCGAGCCGCATACGAATGCCCACGTGGCAAGGCCACGTGGCATTTTTATGGCTCTCGGGGGATTTGTGTCAGAGATTTCCTTCCTCTTCCCTAGAGATTCATCATTATGGCAGAGCCATAATTACCTGTCTTTGGTGTCAGGACTGTCAACTTTTCAGAGGGGTCAGCCGTCATAGCAATTAATGCAGCGTGGGTGGAGGGGAGCACTATCAGGCCACGTATCTTCTGAGCCGCATGGAATGCCCTGGGCCGCATAGCTTCCTATGCCGCATGACTCCCTGAGCCGCATGTGTTTTTGAGCCGCATGGATCTTTCCTAGCCGCATAAGTCATTTTCTTTAATATTTTCCATGCTTCTACAGTTACTAACATTTTTAAATAGTTAATTTCTGCTGCTTACTCTATTCACCCCCCTCTAGAGTATTGTGCTTTACAACTCGTTCCTACAATCGGTCCTACAATTGGTATCAGAGCGGGTTATCTTTATATAGGTGCTCCTTATAGAGGTGTTATTGCTCATACCAATTGCTCCTTTAATTGGTATTCAAACAAGGACTATTATTTGGCTTAACATCCTTGGAGCAGATCCTCACTACCAGAGCGGGTTATACAGGTAAAGCGAGGTAATATTGTTATTATATAACTTCTGTTACATAGATCACTATATTATGACATATGACAAGTATGTACTTCACAACTGAAAAGCAATCCTCAAATAGACTCCCACTATTTGATGGAATAAACTATAGTTATTGGAAGACACGAATGAGCTTTTACCTAAAGTCTCTAGATTTTGACTTATGATCAATTGTTGTCAATGGCTACAAAAAGCCTACTATCACTTCTATTCTCACGTCCTCTTTAATCGATAAGCCTTATTATAGTTACACGGAGGAAGAGAAGAAGTTAGCTAGCCTTGATGCAAAAGCTATGCATATATTTTATTATGTTGCAGACACAAATATATTCAATCTTATTACTAGCACAATATCTCATAAAATTTGGAAAGTTCTTGAAGCTACTTATGAGTGCAGGTATGAAAGCAAAGCTAGCAACTCCAGAGAGAAGGATAGTCTTCATAATGATGCAAATATATGCATGACGAAATTATGATTTAAGGTACAACACAATCCTTTATTCGAAGAAGAGCTTCTATGTGAGAACTGCAAGAAGATAGGCCACATCCAAGAAGATTGTACTACTGCTAGAAAGGAGAGTCACTATGAACGATCAAAAGAAGAAAGATTATCATCTCACAAGTACACTAGCACGAGCATATGGTGTGAAAGCGAAGCAAGAGATTCTGAAGAAGAAGAAGAAGAGAGACCTCATGAAGCTGCAAATTTATGCTCAATAGCATTATCTAATGAGGTACAGAATAATTCCCTTCTTGAAGAGAATAAATTTTCTTATGATGAGTTATCTGATGCTTTCAGTGATCTATTAGAAGAACACAAGAAAGTATTAGATAAGTATAAGCAAGCTAGAAAGGATATTCTATCCTATAAGCGTGAGAATGAGAAGCTTACTTGCTTATTGAATGATGCAAGAAATACTTCTACTTCTGATAATTCTACTGAGATTTTCACACTTGAGTTTAGATTGCATGAGGCATTTGATTACATTGAGAAAATCACTCAAGAAAATGCTAAACTTCAGGAGGAACTAGAATCAGAAAAGAAGAAGTATTCTATTGCTTCATGTAGAATTGATGCTCTTAATGCTAAATATGATGAGATCTGTGCTACCTCTAAAAAGTTAGAGATTAGACTGGAAAAGTACGTAATACAACCTACGACTCAGTCTAACACAAGACACGTAACATCACAAAGTCACACACGTCAGATCTTTTACAAAGGAAGCAAGCAAAGCTAAAGTTTCACATAACCATGCTTTATATTACAAGTATCCACGCACATCATATCACACTACTGCACGTTCTCATACTGCTGCACATAGTACTAATATTAATACTTTCTGTCATTATTGTGGTATGAATGGACATGTTTCCAATCATTGTCAGATTAAAAAACTTATTGACATGAACTTGTGCAAATGGGTTCCCAAAACTAACAAGTATGGATCCAAGTATTGGATACCAAAGTCTTCACCTAATATTTTGGGTGGAGGTACTTATGATGAACCTTAGAACCATAGAGCATGTTGGTGATTGCAAAGCTACAAAGGTCATCTTCCAAGCAATTGTACCAACATAAGCATGGTCACTAGAACCACTTCGGTAACATGCTTTCTAAATAGTTCTCAATATCTAGCATATTCTTTTTGGATGTCTTGCTACTAGCCCTCATTTATATCTTTTTAAGTTATTATTTGAATCAATGTGAGATATAATCTTAGCATGACTATTGTCTAACTTAAATGTTTAGTTCACACTATATAGTATTTATTTTCTATTAGTGTGACACATTTATCTATGTATGCTCCTTATTTTAGTTTTATCCTTGAAGCATGCATACCACTCTAGTCCATAGAAGCTTTTGTTTTTGGTTTATGCTTTTGACTCTTCGCCTTTAATATTTTTAATGGTCATTTCTTACCGATTTGTCTTTAACATGTCATTTACTTTGATTGGTATTTTGTGAGTATGTATGCTTAGCACAAGTCTTCTATTTACTTGAAAAGTATATACATATACTTTTATGTTAATCTTGTGCTTGCATAATATATTCACTATTGATTCTCATATTTTATTTTGATTAATTTCTTAAGAATCAATTACATCTTTGTCTGATAAAGTTTATTTATGCATGTTTTTGATCTTGTGAATTTTTTATGCTTATTAAGCATACATAATTCATTTTCATTTATATATTGCTCATATGTTTCTTATATTTTGTATAAATATTTTTATGGGGATATATGAGTTAAGTTCAAGTTCTATATTATTTTAAAAAGCAGTTTCAAACTTGTGCTTATCTCATACTTTAGCAATTGATTACGTTGGACAAATTCATGTACTTCTCTTTATTAGCTTCTCTCTCAAAGCCTCTTTTAATTATGTATGTTTTTCTTGGCTTTTTGGTTGACATTTTAGATACATGACTCTTATTGAAATATTTTTAATATCTTGATCTTGATAAACTATTCCTTGGGTATTTACTTTTACAGATTCTAGATTTGGACGATGTTCGATAATACTGCATATATTTCTTTGAATCAAAGTTCTTAAGAGTAGAAATCATTTTAGGAACAAGCCGAAAGGGTTCTTCTGTCATACAGGTGTAAATAACTTGAAGCGATACGGTATACTAGTCTTCGGACTACAGCTAGCTGGGAACCGGCCCCTACAGCTAACCCAAAGCAATCAATACTTTATAGCTTAAGATTTATTAAGGTCTACTTGCAACTATTATCTAGTTCTGGATCCAAGGTACTGAACCCAGCCCCTAGGTTCCAAAATACATCAACGTATCTAGGTCTTACATTTTACTTTATAAATGTTTTAGATTTTATTGTTACTCAATGATTTTGCAAACATATGGATAAATATAATTGATACATCTTATACTGTATGATACATTGTTCTAAGATTTTTAAGTTTATAGAATATAATTGATTTCATATTGCACAAATTCTTCTTAAATCCTCGGTTATTAAAAAAAGATATTTGTTTTGTGTACAAGCCTACAAAAGGTCTGTCTGTCACCACGACTATGGTCGAAGCGAAGTGGTACTTAAGTGTTTCCCGGTGAACCTCTGTTAGCTAGGACAGTACCCCTACAGCTAACCCAAGAATGATCAACGCTTTATAAAGTAAAGATTTGTTGAGATCTAGTTGCAATTGTTATCTGATGGATTTTGAATTTTAGCCTTGAAGGAAATATTATTTAATAATTTTTTTTTACAAAAGGTAACATACATTGATCTGTCATAGGTTAATGTTTGTCATCTTTTAATATATTCTTTTCTGTCATACTTTTCGATATTCAGACTTATTAATTTTGTGACTACTCAGTGAATATTATGATCTTGTGATTTCGAATTAGCTTGTGCAATATTCATGATTTTTAATTTTTTATTATATTCTTCTTATTCTAGTTATTTAATGTCTATAGCAGTAACTCTTTATGAAGGAGAAGTCAAGTATATTGAATTTTCCTCTCTCAAAGCGTTTCTTTTCTCTAAGCCTCCGACTATCAGATGGACACCGTGCAACGGCTTTAAAAGGGAAGAAATGAACTTTGATAAGAAGACCTAATATTTTTGAATTAGTTTTCTAATTCTAGAAATATGTCTCTAAATTTTTTAAAAAATTTATCTGTAGTATTTTTTTTGATATAACCATGTAAAGGTGGAGTAGTTAATTGTTTCAAGTCAATTATCCCCTTGACATGCCATATATCTAGAATAAACTTTTCTTTGGACATTTATCTAGTTATGTTTATTTGTCCAAACGGATTTATTTATGATTTATGGATTCGAATCGCCAGCTTTCAGTCTAAGGACTAAATAAACGCATTCGAACATTTTTTCTTATACAACTTCTCATAATAAATTCTGCATTTCAAAAGTCTTTTTAATTTCTCTATGATTTATTGAATATGTCCATTATTCCATTAAAGACAGCTTTCAAAAATCTTTTCTTTGGACATTTATCTAGTTATGTTATTTTTTTTTGAAGACATATTTTCTTCATCTTTAAGCATTTATTTATTGTATATTTCTTTTTTTCCTAAAGATGTTATTTGTTTTGAGTTTGGAATTTTATATGCATTTGATCAAAGGAAAGAAAAGATGCATATCTTGGATATCCCTTAGATCTTGTGATTATTTATTTTATCTATTTTATGCATATAAATTATTTTTGAACTATATACTCATATTTTAAGTGGGGGCAAATTAATTGTTTCAATTATTTTTGTCCTTAATATGTGGTATACCTAGTTCACCATGGACTTATATTGTCTTAGTTAAATATCTTGCTAAGTTATTCATGATATTTGGATTTGTATTGGTTTTATGAGAGAATATATGATTATATTATTTCTAATTATCTCATTTTATTTGAGTTTCTAAAAGTTATCTTGCCAAATATGTTTAATCATCCTTATTTGATTATTCCTTGCGTTTATATTAATTTTGGCATTTTTTATTGAAATTTTATCTCAAAGTTCATGATTATCTATAATTAGACTGATCATACTTTGTGGTGGAGCATTCAAGTCGACTGAATTTCTCCTTCTCTAGTATTTTGTCTTCATAATGGATATTCATATATCATGCTAAGGTAATTGAATTCAAATCCATGGACTTTGGTATAGATTTTGTATAGATTCTAGTTTTTTGATTTTTTTCGATGATTATACTCTTTATGGAATTGATTCAGTAATTTATATGAGCAAATTATGAATCATATTTTTTTGTGATCATTGTTAAAATTCTCATTATATTTTATTTTTTATTTGATATATACTAGATCTGCGATTTTTTTTCATGGATTATTTATGACCAATAATTGTTTTTGACCAATGATTGATTTCTACTATATTGATATCTACTTTTTAATTAAAATCTATTATTGGTCTATTTAAAAACTACAGTTTTATTTATTCATCATATTGTGTTTTAAAATATTTTTGGATTTCTAGTTGGTAAACTATTTATTGATTGATTTTTTTAACCAACTATACTGTGTTGACAAGTATTTATTCTTTAGTTATGCAATTTTCTAAAACTTGTCGTTATACTGTTCTCCTAATCCTTGATCATGATTATTTTTGCTTTCCTCCTTTACTTATGCTTGAGTTCATTTTAGCTCTAATTACGGGGGAGCTTATTTTTTATCATATCAAAGGAGAAGAAATAAGTTTAAGTTAGCACACAATATTCTAGTATTATGTGTTATTAGTGATACAACATTTATTGTATATATTAAACTTAAAGGATTTGCCATAATCAAAAAGGGAGAGATTGTTAGCCCAATGATTATATCATGTTTTTGAATATGGCTAATCAATTAAGTTTACCATAATGACATCACTAATATTCATGTAATCACTATCATATTGCTACTTAAACTTAGCATTATCCTAAATATTCTCTATATCAATATTGCTATGCTTGTATCATATTGGTTTGTTTGTCTAACATGTAATTGTAGACATGCAATAAGCATGATCAAGTTTGGTCAAACCAGGACATATGTAATGGAGAATTATTGATGGGCCAAAGATGGCGTTATACTAGAAGATTTCTCTTAATCACCTAACGACCTATCCGGGGCCTCGCATCGGGGGTTCCGCCGCCCGGTCGGCGGACAGGGGTCGAGGGGGCAGCGCCACCCGTAGGGGTACGGGGGCGAAGCCACCGAAAGGTATTCTGATTTCCAGATCTATTTATCTTTGGACGACCTCCGTCAAGAAAAAAGGCGTCTTCAGGTCTGCTCAAATATCTAAAGAAAGGCGTCATCAAAGGGTATTGTTTTCCTATTTGATCAATATATTTTCCATATTTATTGATTCTAGGAATACGATGTAAACAGCATCTTACTGGAAAATAGGCTACCCAAGGAACATTTTCAAAATACTCTTTCATTTTGAAAACAAGCCCACTTACAAAATTCCAAACTACTTCCTAACTGCTTGATCTTTTTAAAAAGCCCAAAACCAATTTGCCAAAATCCTGACAGAACTCCAACAGAACTCGGCCAAAGTTCGGCTAGAGTTCGGCCAGAATTCGGCCAGAGCTCGGTTAGTGGATGTTGGATTTTGAACTTGGTCCTCCTGCAGTTACGGATCTTGCCGAGATTTTTTCATAGAGTTCTGTCCGAATTCTGACCGAATTCTGTCAGAATTATGTCTTTGGAAAAACTATAAATAGAGAAAGATTTCGATCATTTCAACACACCAATTCACTTTCATGTCTCTTCTCTATAAGCCTACTACTTCTTCCAAAGTGTTCCAAAGATTTTATTTTCAAATTCCAAGCTAGTTATAATCCTCTAGTCGATTTTCCAATGCAGTACGGTCTAGAAGCTTTAGAGCGATTGTAATCAGAGGCTTGATTGAAGATAGACACTTCACAATTGAAGTTGGTCGAGTACTTTGGATCAAAGCTCGCGTTGTTGAAGTTGTAAGAACTTCGGATGAAAACTTGTGGTATTTTTTCATAGTGGATTCAACTGGAAGCTAGAGTTCTTCCGACTGGACTAGTCCTCATAAGAGAGAAACCAGTATACATCCTTGTGTTTGCGTTTTCTCTCTACTCTCTACTTTTTATTTACATATTTGTGATATATACATATATTATGTGATCTTGTTACTAACATTTTTAAATAGTTAATTTCCGCTGCCTACTCTATTCACCCCCCTCTAGAGTATTGCGCTTTACAACTCGTTCCTACAATCGGTTCTACAAACATCTTGAATGACACAGTATTCTAATCAGTTGCTTATGTGATTGCAAGTGATCGCGTAGGTGACGTTTGCGTAGCCAACCAGTCCCTCGCCTGAAGCAAAGTCTAAAGTGAGTGGCTGACCTTCTTCGCCTCGACCCTTTGTTTCAAAATCAAACATAAAACACAAACAAAATGCTTGTCAACATTGTATAGAATCAAATAAATCGTAGCACGATTCTTCACGACACTCTTACTATAAAACTGTTGTACGCAAAAACTGATGCATGCTTTCTTATGTCCCATTTACTTAGCATATGCAAATTGAAGAATGAATCGATTAACGTTTATCGCAATGGTACGACTAAAGTGAATAAATTGACTAAGTTCAAAAGAAAGGCTAAGTTTTGCACATAAAAAGAAAGGATAAGGTTCTAGAAAAGGGAGAACATTTTTAAAACTCTGCAAAACGGTCATTGGACAACTTGTCGACAAGGTGTAGTTTCCTCGAAATGTTGCCTAGGCCAAGGAACCGATTCGGCCCGGGAGGAACGAGTATAGCAAGTGTCAGCTTACATCTACGTGGGTTATTCGAGAACTTTCGCACAGGGCTCGCTACCCGCCGCGAAAGGGTCACCGTCTAACCCAGCTATAGTCCGTGATGGCTTGACATCACCAGTAACCTTCACACCCTTTCACTGTTTGAACAAATACACATGACACGGGATGAATATGATAGCTGCTCAATGTATACAATTCCATATGCTTGTCTCAAAACATGTTAATATGCAAATCAAACAGGATGGTTAGAAAGATCATAAATATAGCTAACATGTTTTATAAAACTGCTTGAACCAAATGCAGAGCTTGGATTTAATTAGTCACTCGCTAGTACATGTGATCGTACTGACCCTCGCTCTTTGCAAGTGCTGGGAACCAGGAGGAATGTGCCAACTAGCTAGGCGACGTTTCTTACTTTTGAAGCTTCGACCACACGTCGATGATTTCGTCATCGAGTTTTTGAAGGCTCTCCGCAAGCCAAAGAACATGTCTCTGCGTCCGTCCAACCCAGGTGGCTGGAATACCTATATTGTAATTGAGGGATGTATGTATGAAACGGCTATCTCATCGACACTCATCTTCTAATCGAGTCATGTTGTAAAGCTCGCACGACACGATTGTAATAGAGTCTGTAAATGATGCCTATTATCAATAAAATAAAAAGTTTCTTTGTCTCAATGTGTTCTTCAATTTATCTGCGCTCACTCTCTTAGATGCTGTGTTTCGGATTACCTTATGACCATGACTTGTGCGATCGTAAATTAGGCTCACACGGCATCACGCCCGGGATGACTATTGATTCTACGGAATTGGGGCGTGACATGACTCATATCACTTTTCTGGTCCTATGAGCCATGTTTGGTCCGATTCTGAGAAAGTTGATCGGAACGCTATTTTGGCGGGCCCACGATCCAACTCAAAATGCAATTTTGTGCACGGCTGATCGAAATCCAAAATTGGATATACCGTTGAGTTTGTATTAAAAAATAGGCTTGTAGGTATATAATTTGTCGACTTTAGAGACCATAGGTTCTGGTACACTTTTTGGTGCAAAGTGGGTCCAACGACGGATATTTTTGGTCCGAAATTACCGTTTTACCTCTGTATCAAGAATTAGACTTATGGATAGTTAAATCAGATTTTTCTTATTCCAAACACGTTGGTGAAGTCTGTTTCAGCATCCGGAGATATTTGCAAAAGTTTAGCTTTCGAGGCTCAATGATTTGACTAGTTGTTTATTTGGACGTGGACAATCCTACACCAGACAAGTACAACTTCCCAAACTTTATAGTATTTACATACATTTCTTATATTGTTGTACTTTTATGTCTGAGTTGATTACATGCTTCCTCTGATTCATGTTACTATTACTTTCTCATTATCATTGTCATTTTTTCGGTTTATGTGCACTTGAGTTATTATCTTTATTCTAGTTATCACTATTTTTTTGTATATATTCTGATACTGTTGTGTTGTCATGTACCATGATTACTTGATATGCCTCGACCCATACTTGATTTGGTCATGACTAGACATGATAGACTTGACTTCCTAGTACCTTAGGAGAGAGTATTTTATTAGCCGTGATGATACACTATATTGTTAGTGCCTCACCGGGCTGCAGTAGAGAACCTGTTATAGGGCTATTAGTGCCTCACCGGGCTGCAGTAGAGAACCTTATAGGGCTGTTACTGCCTCATCTGACTACAATTATTATCACATGTACCTATAGCCATAATTAATATTATATTCTTATGACATGTCACCATCTATAGAGTTCTTATATGTGTTATTCTTTCTTGTACTTGTTATTCTTGTTTTTCCATGCATGTTATTTACTATACAGTAGGCATGTATTTATGTATCTTACTAGTCCTTGAGGACCTGGCGATCTTTCCAGGTATTAGATGAAGGTATGATATACTAACAGATGATGGTTGCTATACCAAGACTTCAGGTATATGTAGTTGTTATTATCTTTCTCTTCCTTATTTATACTTTGTATATTCACTACACCAAAATGCACGATTTGTGACAGTTAGATTTGTTAAACAACAACATACTAAATCTGTCATTTTATTTTCGACGGATTAAATTTGTTGTTTAATATCAAAACCTATTTCCCAAAACCAACATATTTAGATTCGACGGATTAAAAGAATTATTTAGTATTAAAATTTTGTTGTAAACTTTGGCTCTCCATCCATTGAAAAATTTAGGAAACCAATTTTTTTAGCAAACCCGCGCTCTCTTTTCCACAAAAATTCCGCTGCCCTCCTAAATTTTTTTACAAAAACTGTACTCACCCTTCCCCCAAACATTTCTTCTCCTACTGGAAACCTGCGCTCCCCTTCCTCCAAACCTTTCTTCTCTCAGAACCCCACTCCCTTCTCTCAATCCTGCCGGAACCTCCTCGCTCCTGATGGACACCCGCTCCCATCAGGTAGTCATATCCACCTCTCTAAAAAATTCCCCACCGCGGTTCCTCCCTCCTTTGTACCTTCACGGGGGCGGAGGACGGTCCCGACGGGCGGAGGATGGGAACGACGGTCAACGGTTTAATTTTTTAACGGTTTAATATTAGGATTTATTTTTTAGGGTTTAAATATTTTTACTTTTTTCTTGGTACTAATTCTCTATGAAATTATTCACCACTTTCTCTCTAGGTTAGCGGTAGAAGAAGGGACTTCTAAAGATAGAGTTTATTGATCCTCATATAAGAACTTCCAATCTCGAGATACAAGTCTAACATTTAGCAATTACTTATGACTGCAACGACTGATGAATTTGACCGAATTAAAGCAAAGCAGCATTTTTGATCTATGGGAGTCTTAGAAGACTTATATGATTATGATTGTTGATTATAACTGATTGTTAGTAGTATACAATAAATCCTAATTGTAGACTATAGGGGAATTTTATAAAACTTTTTTATAATAATTTTGCATGTTCGACCATTAATTGGTGTTGTCTACTAAGGTTGAAACGTCAGTAACCTTAATACTCCCTGCCAAGAGAAACTACTCTGGGGTGAGTTCTCCGCCAACATAAACAACTTGAGAGAGTTTCGACATAGGAAACAAATAACTCATGTGAACCTAGTTTTTGATAGAGATTGATGATTTAATAGGCTTTTTTTAAACTACAATACTTGGAATTTGTTTCTAAGGTGCAACGTCACTTGACAGGATGGTAAAATGGCACTTGCATTCTTCAGGATGCAAGTTTGATTTCTATAACTAGTGCCGAGATAGCCTATAGTATCTGTCAAGAGATTATTTACTATAAATTCTCATTTTTTTATATAATGTTAAACTCATTTTCGGCTTTTCCTTTCAGTTTCAAACAATCAAGGCCTCTGTCATGCACCTTTTGTTAGGAACCAGAAAAGAATAAAAAGGGACGAAAGGAATTGTATGCCAAATTCTCTACCTATCTAGTAAGCTTCATGGATTTATTCATTTCCCTATGCCTATATTGACAATTATATCATAAGTCTTTAAACTTTGGTATGAAATTTCCCTTGTCCTAGCATGTGGCAATTGACATGTATCTATCTCACATTTATTTGACCTATGCTAATATTCTTTACATAAGCATGCATAAGTGGTTGCCGTACATGAGGATATGTGTCCCCCTTATCTATAAAGGCATGTGGATAACACCACCCCTCTGGAATTAATCTTTCATTTTTTTTTAACTTTTTTTTCTCCTTTTTTTACATATGGGAAATGATAGTAAAATCCAGTACCTAGACTGAAACTTTTGAAACGAACCCAAAGTGCCATGACCATTTAAACTAAAACATCAGCTGGAGAGACTCCAACTGAAACTAAATGACTGTTTGGCTGATGTCTTAATTTGTATTCCTGGTATGGTTATATGGTGTTCTAAGTCATCAAAAGCCTATACTCGAATTTGGTTATCTTTCTTTTTTGCATCTAAAATGTGATGATAAACCCACTCATTGTCAAAGGTTAGTGTTGGTCTTAATCATTATATTAGTACCTGAGAGTTGGTAGTAGTCAAAATTTTATCGGTGATTCTGGGATGGAGAACAATGAAAAATTGTACACAAGGGTTGAGGCACTTGGGATGCTTTTAGTTAGGTAATACTTTGGTTGTAGCCATCTCTGGTGTTTCTTTTAGAATTATGATTTATACATGTGTAATGTAATAGGACCATTGTTTCACTTAACAAAATTGCCAAACAAAAGGTTGGATTTTGAAAATAAAACGAGAAAAAGTACAAGAAGTACAAATTTGATTCTGGGAAAGTATTGCTATGGAAGTCTGATTCGTAAATGATCACTTTGTTCCTTGGACCATATGATGATGATGAAGATCACTGCTTGAAGTAGAACAACTTGGAAGAACTAAGTCACCAGAAAGGTATCGACGCACTTGGGCACTGATGGCGAGGCCGAATGCTTTCCTGCTTTGCTTCACTCTGTTCTGAAAGAAAAGTTGAAGAAGAATGCTCCGGAGGATCAAAATCTCGAAGTCCTAATCTCTGTATTCTTTCATGTTCTCTCTATGTCCGTCTCTTTGAGAAAAATGAGTCTATTTATAGACTGGGGCTTCTGTGCGTAAAAAAGCATCAAATCTGTCTTTACGCTAACAACTGCCACCCATGATCAGAGTCATCCTTTGCATACGTTAACACGCGTCCCATCATTTCAGTGAGAATAGGATGCATGTACATACGTTCTTCGAAATATGTGGCATGAAGGCCATGTAGGCAAACCACGTTCCATACTGGCCAGAAAGAATAGGGCGTAAAAATAGCTCCAACATCCTCTAGGCGTAAAGCAGTAAGATGAGCGTAAAATAGCTCTGTCATAAGTTTCCAGCGTAAAGTGGTTATTGAATAACCTTGAGCGTAAAATGGCTCAAATAGACTTTACGCACACATTGTTTTATGAGCGTAAGAACTCATGTAAAACTCCGTGCGTAAAAGAAACCATATAGTGAGCGTAAAGTAGCTCGACCCCATAAACGACAACAATGGTCTTTGTATAAGACAAATCCCATTAAATTCTGTGGTAAATGCCATCATTAATATCTTCATGTCAGAGTTTGCATTAAATGAGAGATTTGACAGCTTTGTCCAGCGTAAAAGAGGCTGCTCTGTCCTTGGCGTAAAACCACCGGTGTGGATCCAAGCGTAAAAAGATCAGCCTGCTTAGGCGTAAATTGATTAGCCTAGTCTTGGGCGTAAAAGAGATTATCCGCCCTTGCTTGGTGTAGAAAACCGATCACTTATGAATGCGATGACTCTTGCTTTGAAGCACTTTTTACGCTCCTACAAGACCCCCTTCAAAGTTTTCAAATATCTCCAAAATTTGAAACACTTTGAACAGAAGCGTAAAAGTTAAGATTTGACCTGCCAGCGTAAAATTTGGGATACGCAATAGCCATCCACGTAAAAGCGGAGATGTCCAACAGTCGGCGTAATTATAGGGATATCCAACAGTCGGTTTTGAATCTCTTATAATAGGTCTTTTTCAGAGAGAGAAAACACTTTTACTCATCTTCTTGAATCTCTTTGCATTTTCTTTCTTCGAAACTCTGATCTGATGGCTCCTAAGAAATCATCCGCGCCAGTAGCAAGGGGAAGAAACCAGCCATTGATTCTTCCTCGACTGATCATGTGAAAACCCCTACTCAGTCATCGCTACCACAACGAAATCCCAACCGGCAGTGGCTCCGCCTATGATGGGTAAAAACCCTAATCTTTGGTTGGGAGAAAAAAATCCGTCGAGGAAGAAGAAGATAAACCAAACTTTCAGCTTTTTACGCCCACGTTGTACGTGTGAGCGTAAAGTGAAATAATATTGTACGTCCACGTTGTTCGTGTTAGCGTAAAAAGATAACAAGAATACGCCCACGTTATATGTGTCAGCATAAAATTTGGTTTTATGCCCACAGTTAATGTGCTAGCGTAAAACTTAACTACGCTCATGTTCGTACATGCCAGCGTAAAAAGTTGTATTACGCTCATATTACTATGTGGTAG
>JANAVB010027737.1:0-12500 GCA_029216955.1 Iris pallida
GACTTAGACGTAGTCCTATGAGTACACTTTTGTTTAATCTGGGTCCCTTGTGCCGATGGAATGAGTGGTAATGCGTTGACTCCGTTGACGATCTGACGACAGTTATCGGTTTTCTGAAGGTCTGGATTGCTCTGGGTGCTGGAGCTTACTGAGAGGAGGAAGACGTTGAGTGTCTGTATCTGCCTCTCTGGTGGTACGAAGTCTCTGTCTGTTCGCTGTGGAGGTTGATATGTATGCACGGAGATTGGTCCGTCTGTATGCGTGTGTGTGTCCAAGAAGGAAATTATCCCTCTATTTATAGTTTTGCAGGCTGGCTGCTCATGCGCGCATATGTAGGATGAGCCTGTACGCGGGGACGCCACGTGTTGATTACTGATGGAGGCGCATGGACGATGCACCATGATCGAGGGGGTTAACTTCTTCATGTTGCTGTTGTGAACCGACACGTAGCGGAGAAGAAGATCTTTCTGTTGCTGAGATCTTGGATGAGTTGAGTCAAAGGACACGTGTCATCAACCCATGGCTTGGAGATCTCGGATTTGGTGGAGGGGATGATCTGATAAGATGCGCCTAGGATTGGGCGCATGAGGAGACTTTGGCTCGTAACCTTTAGGAGTCACGAACCATTCTGGGCGCATGGCTTTTGAGGTGCATGCAGAGCTTCAGTAGTGACTTTACTCCTGTCTTTTAGGATCAGGTAGAAGTCTGGGGCGCATGGCTTTTGAGGCGCATGCGGAGTTGTAACAGTGACTTTTCTTCTGTCTTTAGGGATCAGTGAAAAGTCTGAGACGTACAGCTTTTGAGGCGTATGCAGATTCGAGCGCATGGCCGCAGAGGCGCATGTGATATGGTTGGGTGGCCACGTGGTAGTAGCCATCGAAAAGGAGTAATAATGATGCTGACGTTGGCGATGCTTTATCTTCTGAAAAAGCTGCCGACTGCTCAGACTTTGGGAGGCGTGCTGCCAACTCTGTCAGTTTAGCATTTAATGTTTGTGACATTCGATGGACAGCTGAGTGGGCGCGTCGGTTGGCATTCCACTAGGCGTATGGGAACGCATGGAGGCGCATCCCCTATGATGCGCTTGGTACTGAAGGGCGCGTCTGTGTGATGCGCGGTCTGGTCGGCGCATCCGCTTCGTGAGACGTTATTGATGGTACAACTGTTACGTTCTTCGAGTGCTTTAAATAGCCGTTTTGACTTGGCTGAATTCGAAGCGTCTGGTTCATCTATTTAATGCAAATTCATTGCACGAAATTCGGAGAGCCATCCACTTGGCGCATGGTTTTGATTTGCCCGGCCTATAAATAGTGGTATGTAGAGAGGGTTGGCCTCTCGTTCTTTCACGTCTTTCCGACATGAACTTGTTGCTCGAATGCATTCTGTTGACGAGATGCTCCCGAGGGTGAAGATGCGACGTAGTGTCTTCGTTCATGCACTTGAAGGTGTCTGTCACATCCAAAAGACGGAGTCGAGGGCTTCCGAGGCAGGCGAAAGGTGCCTGTTGCATCCAAAGATAGGGATGCTCGGGCCTTGTTTTCGTTACTCTGGAAGAGCCGTAGATCGGAATGGCGGTGCTAGGCCGTCTTCCTTTGGCTTTTGAGGCTCTTTCTCTGGATGGGGGGTTAATTGCCACCCTCGTCCTGCTCGGCCAGGTGAGCCTGGTTGGAAGAGCGGCACATAACTGGGCTGCTGAAGGGATGCACATAACTGGGGATGCACATAACTGAGCTGCTGAAAGGATGCGCCGTACTGAGTGCGCTTGGTGGGATGTGCCTGGTTGAAGGCGTATGGTGGTTGCTGCGCCCGACTGGAGGCGCATGGTGGTTGCTGGCTGTAGACTTAGGATCTTTTCTTTGTAGAAATTCTCCTTTGTACAATCTTCCTTAGACATGTAATAGACTTTTATATGTGAAATACAAGGTTCTCTTTCAATGTCTATATTTGTTGCTTTTTGCTGTGAAGCACTTTGTCCAAGCTTTGGCACATGTAGTCTGGCACATAGACTTTCTGGTTCTGAAATTCCATGCTTCTACAATCACTTTACTCAACATCTAAGAACTCTCGCATACACTACGCCTATGCGTTTCTCAAATCCGAGCCACGCTCGGGCTACCCTCAATCCTTTCTTCAAAATATACGATCTCAAAATCCTCGATACTTCTCCGTTCCTCAAGTCTCACTTGAATTCAACGTATCACTTATTATGGATTGTGCACATATCTTAGGCGTCCCCAAAATACATGCATTTCAACCAAGCCTCGTGAAAGCGAATCCCGCCATCACCACTCGGGTCGGATCGTGCACATATTCAAGCGTCCCTGATATACATGAATTTCAACCGATACTCGCGAGTGGTGCCTCCACAAATCCTATCGCTCCGTACCGGAACGTCTGCCTAACCGCTAGGCTATCTCTTTCCGTCATTATTGGAATCATAGTTCCCAAACAACAATATCAACACTGACCCCATCCTAAGGTCAAACCAAATTGATAGTACGGGGTTTCTCTACCCAAGCTCGCATCACTCCGATTTTTAAACTTCGAGCATAGATTTCCTACACACATCTCAACATTCATCGTACGGGGTCCGAGTCATTCAGCAAAGCCATCCTACGATAACTCACATTCAACTAATACTCAGAAAGAATGTATCGCTCGTTCATCAAGCCATTTTGTATAGTCTATCCCTCGCACACGTTCGACATAATCTACCTATCAATTATTTTCAAGTCAAGCACGCTACGACACAATCCACCGCTAAACCACAATTCATATTTCATATTCCCTAAGTCATTCATCCCAATTCACATATTCGATCATGAGATCGTCTAGCTTAACAATATGTTGCGCCCCGATCTCACGCGATTCAGATTACCCATGGTGGGCATGAATCACCATGCACGCTCCCACGGGATAATCATCCTCATCGGGATGTAACTCTTGTTTTGCGTCTAGACTAGTTCATTCTCGATGTGCGGATTGGACCTGCTCAATCCTCAAGTTTCATTCATTCATCAATCGCAAGTACTCGCATCCTCGAATTTTCCTTTGCATCAAGCCAACAAGTCGAGACAATCAAAGTTGTCGCGTCCTGATTTTTTTTCGAGTTCGATCATTCCCACGACATAAATTACCATGTCAGCGCTCACGCGAAACGATCGCCTCAAATCCGATGCGACACATATGCGAGGTTGGAGTTGCGCTTGCGCAAGACAAGAATGTCGACGTTGTGGTTATCCGCGTAACCATCAAGACACGATCACTTTCATCAAACATTCATCTCAATCAAAATCCTAAGTATAGCATCCAACCGAACAATAACACTTGCACGATCGTCCTTCGCCGAGTCAGAGTACCCCCGAGTTATCGCATATCGATCTCTGATACGCCTCAATACCATCGATGACATGCGTAACCTGACGATCTTCCTTTGCAACCAATTTCGAGTCGTGCGAAAGATGCTATCATCCGACTGGATATTCTCCTCGACATTCATTTCAAGTTCGATCATTATCCCTCGAATCATTCACAACATCGATTTCCTCAAACCCGAATTCATGTATCGTTTATTCGTCCATCTTAAGTCATCGACCAACGTATTTCCTCAATTCGTATCATTCCTTTATCAATCGATCGACATTCCTGAGGCTATCGCATACACCACTCAGGGATGAAGTCATTCAACAAATCCTCAACTTATCATTCGAATCAAAATCGACTTCTTCAAATTTTCTGTTCGAACCATTCCTCAAATTCCAAGCACGCTCATCTATATCGCATCGACGTTATCGTCGCTCGATAGCACCCCTATCGATAGTCGACTCACTTTACTCAATCGAGTTCAACTCATTCTTGCTCGACACTATTTAATTCCCGCACTCGACTTTCCTAAGGTCGACGCGACTTTGGTGTATATGCCCAGCCGACTTAGCCAACCGTCACTACACCAAAACAGACGATTTGCGACAGTTAGAGTTGTCTAACAACGACGTATTAAAACCATCATTACATTTTTGACGGATTAAAACTGTTGTTTAATATCAAATTCTATTTCACAAAAATATTAGGTGTATATGTGACAGATTGAAACTGTTGTTTTACATCCAAATTTTGTTGCAAATTTTGGCTTCATATTTTTTTTTTGGCAAATCCGTGACCCCTCCCGCTGGAAACCCCATCAAAACTTTTCTCTCCACCTATTTTCTTCCTCTCAAAAGTTCTTTCTCCCCCTTCCGCTGGAACCCCCATAAAATTTTTTCTTCTTCACATATTTTCTTCCTCTAAACCCCCTCCAACTGGAAGTCCTCCCCCCCTTTCGCTGGAACCCGCTAGAACCCTAAGGTAATTCTCTTCTTCTAAATTTTTTTTCTCTCAAAACCTTTTCTTTTCTTCTCTTCTCCCTATGTATGAGAGGGAGGAGTGTTAGTAGTAATGGTGATGATGATGGTGGCTACCGTGTCTACGAAGGTGGTAGTGGTGCTACCGCCAACCTAATTGGGATGGTCTCTTTTGATATCATGGGCGATGATGTCAAGGAAGGTCCTCTAGACCTGGATACGGGGAAGACGGAGAAGCACTTGAGGGCCTGGGGATTGCATACAACTAGCCTACGGAGGTCGGGATCGTCGGAGCCCATGGTGCAGAGTTTGGGCTCTATGGACCGGTCGAGGTCTCCGCAGAGGATGGGCGGCTGTAGTTGGTGATGAGGTGGTGATCTAGGGGTCGGTGAAGCTATGGTGTTTGAGGAAATGCTGGACCGAGTCGGGCTTAGAAGGGGATGTGGTGTGGGATTAAAACCATTTTTTTACATTAAAATTCATTTCACAACAATACTAAATTTAGACTGTCGGTCAATTATTTATCTTCGCACTTTGATACATGTTTTTATTCATGAGCGACACCCATGTTGTTGCTAACAATTAGACTTCTTTTACAGATCGTCGTGATCATACCTCTGCTTTCCTTTGTCGTAGCGCAAATTGGTTCATTATTGAAGGTCAATACTTGTATCTTCTGTTCATGACTATTAAGAGAGAACCTTGTTTTGTTCATTTAATGATATAAGCGTGTAATGACATATAGGCGATAAAGTTAGTTATTGTCAAGAAGTAGTAGCTCTCTGTAAGTTGCCATGACCTTATTTTTTTCTCCTGACAATTGGCATTTTGATTACCAGTTATTTTTTCTGATCATGCAAAATTCAGTGCTTTTTCTTATTTTGTTTGCCTGCATTGAGAAGCAAAGTTTTGGATGGTGCATAGAGGAGTCAGGATGTCCTGTGTATATGCCATATAGAACCTATGGTGTTTTAAAACTGAGTGAAATATTCTAGCTGATTGTAGTGTACAAAAATTGACTGTAGATAATATTAACAATACATGTTGCTCATGGAAACTAAAACATATGATAAGGTCATGAAACAAAAAAAGAAAGAAAAATAATGCTTTAATTGATTAGATCAATAGCACCGAATTACTACACACTCAGGACAGCTTATTGTTCATATGAGTGCTATTACAGGTGTGGTATACTAATGTACCTCCACTCTTCTTGTTTAACACTAGAGTGCTGTTACAGGTGTGGTATACTGATGTACCACATACACGCTTGGTTGAAGATAAGGGAGGGCAAAATTGGATTTTGAGGGCTAAAGATAAGTTCATATTCCCAGGAGGCGGCACCCATTTTATACATGGAGCAAATCAATATTTGGATCATATCTCTCAGGTTTCCTTTTCTACAGATAACTATGTACTTGCAGTTTCTGCTAGTTTTGCTTGTATCTAATGTGTTTTCCCTTGTCTATGTATTTAGATGGTTCATGCTATTTCATTTGGTCACCATACAAGGGTGGTTCTAGATGTTGGGTGTGGGGTGGCAAGTTTTGGTGAGTTTTTGCTGTCACGGAATGTGATAACTTTGTCGATAGCTCCAAAGGATGTCCACGAGAACCAGATTCAGTTTGCCCTTGAACGTAGTGTACCTGAATGGTAGCAGCTTTTGCAAAACATCGGTTCCTATATCCGAGTCAGGCATTTGACCTAATTCATTGCTCAAGGTGTCGGATAAATTGGACATGTGATGGTATATGTTGTTACTCTTTCTACTATTCTGGATGTCTTCTAGTTTTTTAACATGCAACCGGCATAATCATTCTTTATGTTTGCCATAATATGATACGTCTCTACTGGATTTCTACCAATGTTGCTCGTTACTTGCTGAAAGAACATATCATGTTTTTTTCAATAGGTTAACGACAATTTCTCTTAACATTATATGCTGATGCGTGTGGGCATCACTCATTAGCAATGGTAGGACTTGGCTCTTGTGTCCGTATAGGGGTATAAATGGAACTGATATGGATGTTATTATGTTGTATTATACTACTATTTTGTAGCGAATATAGATACAAATATTGATATTATTCGAATAATACAAATAGTGCCCGTACATGGTTAAAGTTGATATGAATTTGGATAAAAAACTGATATAGATCAGATGTTTACTAACAAGAGTAAATAATTATTGAATGAACAAAATTCAACCTATTGCTTTAAAATTATATAGTTATTAGGACAATAATTTGATGATTTTGATCTAAAAGTATTTAACTTATATGTATGCATTTATGGCATTTGGATAAATAACTTATAGACATGTACATACACATTTACTGAATACAGATTTGATTAGGACCAGATTCTTTGTATTTATTTATCTTTAACCATGGAGGATCGATATTGGGTCTCAGAACTATCCTACCACAAAATGGGGTTAAGGGTGTGTATGTTGGTCCTCCCATACCCTGCACTAGTGGGAGCATCATAGCATTCGAATATCCCTTTTGTTTACTCTGGAATGGAATTGGACCCTTGTCTGTGTTCTATAGTTTGACATGTCTTTGAATTTTGATGTTTAAATATTTTGTTAATAAAGTTATATCAGACCTACCTTTTGTGATATGATAATGTCCCTAATCCCTACTGTATAGTCGACTGAAGGAACATTAGATGCTATTTTAGCTTTTTTGCATGGACCTTAATGCTTCAATTGATTACCAAGACCCGCACATACATATTATATGGAACTGAAAGGTTGAAACCATATCCATTTACTGGAATTAATTTTCACCATTCTTGGAACTGATATAGCAGAGGGAGCACTCCCAAGCATGGTTTAAAGTATCGGTCGATATCGATTCGATACGACCAATATTGATACAGTTTGGCATGTCCCGATCCGATACCGACCGATACCCGATACTGACGGATACCGACATTGGGAGTCTCTTTTTCGGTCAATTCGGCAAAAAAAATTAAACGAGAAAGACAAATCAACAAGGGTTTAAAGCATAATAAGGTTGTAAAAGCATGTAAAAGAAGAAAATCAATCTATTGTATATAAACCAATCGGTAAGGGTGACTACTATTTCATTTAATTTCAAAACTACTAAAAAATAATACTTAAAATACTTAAAATTATGCCTAAATGTATAAAATATATGTTTTTAAATGTAAATAATTTATTAATAATTATGTTTTTCGATACCCAAAAATCTGATACTCCGATCTGATACCGCCGGTACTACCGATGTCACCGATAACAATACTTATAGGAATAGTCCGATACCGATTCCGATACCGATACTGTGAACCTTGCTCCCAAGTATCAATTGAGTTCTGCATGATTTAGACTCAGTTCTTCGATATCTACATTCGACCTACCGAGTGCTTATTTTTTAAAACAGTTGCGGGAGTTGATTGAATTTTGAAAGTAATCTCGAGTAGTTCAGTTTTCGGCCTACTTCAACATCTAGTGGCTATATTTTTTTAGAAAATATTATGTGATGGAAGTGGAGGGCTTGTGCCAACAGGCCTAAGCTTGAAGCCTATCGCCGACCTCCCGGGGGTGTGGCGGCGAAGTCCTTGATGGTTTGACCGATTAGATATCAATTTTGATTATGTATGTAGCATTCAGATCTATTGCCTATTGAGAGAAGTTAGTTTTTTTTGTGGGGTGTGGGTGTAATGCCTGTGGTTCGTATTACGTATTTCTGGAATACGTGTACGTATTTTATTCTGTATTGCATGATTCCTTGTTTAGCTTGCATCTTGGCTTGGTTATTTCTTGGCTTGGTTCGGCTTGGCTCGGTTTACTTTGGTTCAATATGAACCAATGTGAACCCCCTACCTACCACCATGGTATTTATTAGCCCTCTTCATTCTCTCTCTTCATTTATCATCTTCTTCTTCCTCATTTACTTCTTACCTACCAGAGAGAGGAGAGAGAGGTCTAGGCAAGTGCAACTTGCTTCATGGAGGAACTCCAATTTTATTACTTCATTCTCTTCCTTACTACATTCCAAAGAACTTTAGTACTTGGCATTTTCACTTTCCATGGCTGGATTCTTGTAGATCTATGTTTATTTTATTTTCGGATTTCTTGGATTTTGATCTATTTAATCTTGTTATTTCTATGTTTTGATGGTTCCATGTTGTAGAGAATTTCGTTCTACCTTATTTTGACCTATGTAAGTTCGGATTTGGGCTCCGGATGAAGGTTTTATGAAGCTTGGAAGGCATGGGCTCATAGTGTTCTTCTCCTCGGAAATTTGGAGAAGAAGAACAGTTTCCTGGCGCGTGGCTCTACTTGACCGCATGAGTATTCATGCGTGTAGCTCCCCTTCCCGAATTTTTTTGGAATATTTTATTATTTTATTTATTTGATTAAAATGGTGAATTATGATTTTATATAGATAATTATTTAGTTAATTATTACGGTAGATGCCTTTAACCACAGTTAAGTTTTGGAGTACAAGACAACTAAGAATCATGGCACGAATAATGCAGTGGCGTGCTTTGACTATAGTTTAGCCATGGTAGGAGAAGGCCGAGCTATAGGGATGACCTAACTAGGAAAACCAGGCCAAGTTGCAACATGACCATTATAAATAGTTTATTTATTCATTATTATTGTTATTTAACGTCTAGGTGACCTAGTCGCACCAAACTAGTCAAACTGAACCCGAACTGGGCCCAAGCCCATGTAGTCATACGGTACGTCCAATGACATTCATGTTGACGTATTTTGGGTATGATTGTGTCGTATTTTATTTTAGTGATATAGTGAATAATTCTAGGTATTTTATTTAAATATTATAAATACCGTTATTAGTTAATATTTTAATGATAATTATATAAATGAGTCCTTGCACGTTTGGGACTACTAGAAGACTGTACAAATGATATGTATGCCTATTATTGGCATATTAAATTTCGTTATTATTCTTATTATTATTTTATTGAGATTGTTATTAATACTATTATTTTATTGGTTGTATTTTTATTGTCGAATAAATATATTATACATGTGAATATGTATATTAATATATAACGGATGCGTGTGTACGTATATGTATATAAATATGTATTATATAATGTAAATACGTGTAAGTATATATAAGAATATATTATATATGCGTATATATAAATATATAAATATGTGAGTGTGTGTGTCGGTAAATACAAATATATCTACTATATGTGCAAATGTGCATATATACTTGTATATGTGAATATATGATAAATATATATAAGTGTATGTATAAATATATTAATATATATATACGGATGTGTATATAGGTATAAAAAATATTATATATGTATTTGTGTATAAGAAGTATATAACAAATATAAGTGTATATATATATAAATGTATATATATAGAAATATGAATATGTAAATATATACGTATATATAAATATACATAAATATTTATGGTGTATGTGTATACATATGTACATGTACTTAGATATATATGCATGTATAGATATATATATATATATATATATATATATATATATATATATATATATATATATATATATATATATATATATATATATGTATAGTATTAATAAATAATAAATGGAGAATAGAATAAGAAAAGAAGAAGAATGAGAAATGGCAGCACCAGCCCAAGAGCCCACAGGAGTTGCCTATAATTCACATTTAACCGAGGAGAGAAATTAATCAACTCTCGGCCAAAGCCATCAGACCCAACCGAGATACCCCAACTAAACCGAACACAAGCCAGGCCGAGCCCTTCTCTTTAGCTAATAACCCAGCCTAATTTTTCTCGTAGCCAACTCAGTTGATTCCACAGGCCAGAGGCCCGGCCCACAGCTGAGACTCCTCAGCTCAACCACAGGGGCCGAGCCCCATAGGAAATGCAAGCCGAACCCCCCCGACCCCTGTTCACGCACACAGCTGCGTGTATATACCGAGAGTAGAGGAAAGGGGATTTTCCCAAAACCCTAAACGCCACGACCCCTGCCCTGGGCGCGGCCCAACCGCCGGCGCGCGCTGCCGCGCGCGGCCACGGCCGCACGGGAGAGCGCGCGCGCACAGCAGAGCGAGAGGGCAGCAGTAACAGCAGCCCCGCGGGGCCACTTCGCGCCGGGATTTCTCCACGTCCAATCGACGAATCGCCGAACCGATTTTGCAGGTTCGAACCTAACCTATACCCCTCTAATACGATATGATAGTTTCGGTCTAAAGCAAAGCGAAATCGAGTCAAAGATCGACACGAACATTGACGAAAACTTTCGCGAACAGGACAGAATTTTGTGTTCGTTAAACTAATTTGGAAGGCAATTCCTTGCCGAACCATCAACAGTTTCGAAAATCTATTTGAAGGAGTTTTTAGACAACCTAACCAGCTTTCAAACCCTATTTTTAGATTATTTTTTTTATCAGTAGATGTTAATATAAATCGAGAAGAAAATCATGAAAAATCTGTTTTCAAAACTTAGAAAACCATCCACACGACGTGCGTCCCGCCATTCCGGGCGACGTGGTCGCGCACCGAAGACATCGAAAGCTGTGTAATAGCTTCGTGGTCGTGTGGACTTTGACGGAATTTAAATTGGTCGCGTGTGCGCGACGAATTTGATGCGTATCCGTCAAAATTCACCGTATCGTGCACGTTGTAAATTCTCCAATTACTTTGTGCTCGCTCGTCAGATCGAAACAAAACTTGCGCCATCAGGACCGTATCATTTTTTTGGTCCTGCATGCCAAGTTTGGTCCAATTCTGAGACAGTTGAATTCGACGTCGTTTTGTGGCCCCACGGTCCCGCTCAACGGGCGATTTTGTGCACGGCCCGCCGGAATCCAACTCTGGACATACGATTGGGTTCATATCAGAAAACTGGATCCGTAGACATGTAGTTTGATGACTTTAGAGACCGTTGACTCTGGCACGCTTTTCGGTGCAAAGCGGGTCCAACGGCGGACATCGTTTTTGCCCGAAATTACCGTTTTACCCCTGTGTCCAGAATTGGACTTAAGGACAGGCAATCCTAGCTAATTTGACTATTCTGAGAACGTTGGTACTATTTATTTCAGTATCCGAAACTTCTACATGTGTTGACTGATTGTGGCTCATTGAGTGGTATGGTATTTTGGTTTCTCCAGCTAAGGACCTTAGGCAAGTGCACTTTCTGATTGCTTTCCGATTCAGTAGTCTTTTCATTTCATGTCTATACATATATCTTGCTGCTTGTTGTCACGCTCGTCACACGGAGTTGTCGGGAGGGGAAATATCTTAGTACACATGTGAACTACCCAGAAATATCTCCAAAATGTCTATTATTGCATGATAGCAGCTGCGCACGACACGTGCAGTAAGCCGGATTTACCCTCTAGCCGTTCACATGTCGAAAAGAATATTTCACACCACCTAGATAGATGTCTTTTACTAGTTTTTCCTTATTTACTTCTCTATCGTGCTATGTCATCAGTTTTCTTACAGCTTTCATATCTCATATGCTATTTTCATGTCTTGTCAATTCTATTGTGTTTTGCATTGTCGTCGGTTTGTGTACTTGTTCCAATCCTGACTGGATAACCAACATTTTTCAGGTTTAGCCGCGATCACTCTTTACATTGGGAAGGCTTGGGTATGCTGAGGTCAACCTAGAAATAGAAGATAACATTGTATCAATTCCATTAAATGTAAAGCCTTGTATTTTCTTTAAATATAATTCTTGTAAATGTTGCAATAAATATAGAATTGTGAATGAGCAGCAAATGTGATTTTTGAGCATGCATTTCTTGCGGGCTTGACAGCGTTCTACCGCCGACCCTGCGGCGTAGGCTGGCTTGGACACGTCTTGTATCCGAAAAGCGGGTGCGGGTCGTGACAAGTTTTTATGGTGGCCCATGCAGGTCAGTTTTCGTAAAACATTGCGAACTCGTGATGGTACGTTAGTCGTACTATTGCGAGCCTGCGACCAGGAAATGCTCATTCATAAATTAGGATTAAAATGATTTAAGATATGACTAGGACTAGGAGTCCCTTGTTCAAATTGACCGTCGGGTAGCTAAGGTTAACATATAGGCCACGCAATTTAGATAACTTGCTAGATCCCTACAGGTACACTATACTTTTGATTTGACCATGTGATCCAATGTGGGTATGCTACTCACTTGGTA
>JANAVB010027737.1:17500-23286 GCA_029216955.1 Iris pallida
CTCGAGTTAGATTTTGATTCTCACAAAACTCGAATTACTTGTGCCTCCTTTCCAAAAATCTCGCCTATTCATATTTTGACTATCTTGAACAATGCTGGCTATTACAGCTTAGTTTTTGCAAGCTTACTCTTTTATCGAGCTTGATTCAAGACACATGTTTATTGGGGACGCCCGCTAACATATTGTCTAATCAGAATCATTGTATTTGGGTCTGATCAACCATGATGCATTTGGTTCGCTTTTCATCTAATTACCCTACGTGGATTGAGAAGTAGATGTCTCTAGGATCTCATCCACGATTGCTTTGACAATTCCGTTTGAATTATACATTCGCCTTTGAATCACATAAGTTGTATTCAGTGACATCTCTCTCGAGCTCTTTATTGTTTTTTCCTTTCACTAATTGGAAAGACGAAAACTCCTAATTGATAGATAGGAGAGGATCCTAGATGCCATATGCCTAGATATCTGTTGGTAGAATTATTGGTCACTAGTAGAAGATTATAAGATTTTAGTGACATGGTTTCAAAGGAGTAGTGTGACCAAAGGCGGGTAGAAGTCCTCGATGATCCGTAACTACGAAATGGCTAGGAGGAGGATATAAATTTCTGAGAAATAAAAAAATTGAGGATGTTGTGGTAATAGTGGATTTGTTTTCCTTATTCTTTATGTTTAAAATTTTTAGGCATATAGATGAGTTAGAATTTCGAGGACGGAATTATTTTAAGGTGGGTAGATTTGTAGCTCCCCTTCCCGAATTTTTTTGGAATATGTTATTATTTTATTTATTGATTAAAATGGTGAATTATGATTTTATATAGATAATTATTTAGTTAATTATTACGGTAGATGCCTTTAACCACAGTTAAGTTTTGGAGTACAAGACAACTAAGAATCATGGCACGAATAATGCAGTGGCGTGCTTTGACTATAGTTTAGCCATGGTAGGAGAAGGCCGAGCTATAGGGATGACCTAACTAGGAAAACCAGGCCAAGTTGCAACATGACCATTATAAATTGTTTATTTATTCATATTATTGTTTTTAACGTCTAGGTGACCTAGTCGCACCAAACTAGTCAAACTGAACCCGAACTGGCCCAAGCCCATGTAGTCATGCGGTACGTCCAATGACATTCGTGTTGACGTATTTGGGTATGATTGTGTCGTATTTATTTTAGTGATATCGTGAATAATTCTAGGTTTTATTTAAATATTATAAATACCATTATTAGTTAATATTTTAATGATAATTATATAAATGAGTCCTTGCACGTTTTGGGACTACTAGAAGACTGTACAAATGATATGTATGCCTATTATTGCATATTAATTTTGTTATTATTCTTATTATTATTTTATTGAGATTGTTATTAATACTATTATTTTATTGGTTTATTATTTATTGTCGAATAAATATATTATACATGTGAATATGTATATTAATATATAACGGATGCGTGTGTACGTATATGTATTATAAATGTAAATACGTGTAAGTATACATAAGTGTCACGACCCCACCCAGAGTAAGGGCACGAGACGTGAATACGTCCAGCCTACGCCGCAGTGTCGGCGGTAGAACGCTGTCCTAGGTCTCAACATCTAACAGTTTTATATCTAAACAGTTTATATTCCCCGAACGGGGTATCATAGTAATAATAACTCAATCACAGCTAAGGAAGAGATAGCACGATATGAAAAGAACTCAAAGAACTGAATAGATAGTAGCAGTCTAATAATCCCAGCAATCCACAATACAAGGTCTCAGATAAAAATATATACAACTGAATCCAAAAGAGTCTAACTAAACAAGTCTCCAGACTACAAAAGATAATAAACTATCTAAACTAGTCTAAACAGTCGGGGAAGGTCCTCAGCTACTGCTGGATCCTCCAGAGGGTCCAGCTCACAGGTGTCATCAAGGGCTGCCCCGTAATAGGTGTCCAGGCAAGCCTCCTCTCGTCCTCTGTAATATTTTCAACAGGTCCAGTCAGGACAGGAGCGAGCACAGTACATCTCAACAATTCATAGCAGGTTAGAAAATATGAACATACAGTAAAGTAAGATACAAGTACTGAAAGAATGCTGTATGTAAACAGGAAGAGAACTGTAATGTAAATATCTACTATATATAGAGAACTAGCAGTGACTAGTGAATCAGAGTACGAGATAGCACATGTGAACAGGACAGATTTGCACAGGATGTCGAGGTTGCACAGGAATCTACACTACAATGGAAATGTTCACACTACTAGCACTCCCCCGTATCCCCAATCAATACACAAGGATCTAAACAGTTATGTTATTGCACAGGATATCACATGGGGGCCCATATAGGGTGCACATGATAGTATACATGGGGCTCTGTAACATGAGAGTACAAGATTCACAAGTGCACATGTAAAATAGAAGCACAGGAGTACATGATGTAAGTGAAACGCACAAGCACAATGTACCCGATGCTCCCGAGGGGGATAACATCGCATGTAGAGATCCATATAGTACCAATCCGTGTGACCAACGTGACAGTACAAGTAAAGTAATCTACTGCAGGTAATAATTCTAAGCAGGATATGAAATGATCAGAGAATGTACTCGCCTGTAACTGAGTGTCCGGTATGAAACGTACTGTCCAAGGAGTGGTGTCTGGCTCCTAATCAGAACAGCACAAGTCACAACAAGTCCAGAATATCAAAATGGAGTCCTACTATGCATTCTATATGATTCTAAGTCAATCTAGGCCAAAGTCAACTCTTGGTCAACTCTGGTCAACCCTGGAAGTCAAACTAGGTCAACCAAGTCTAATTTGATCTAAACTAGGCTATCTAGGTCTAACAAGACATGCTAGCCTCTAACAAGTCTATACTAGACTACACACAACATTTCAAGCACTCATAATACCTATGTATATACACTATATATATATATACACAAAAAGAACCACACTAGGCATTAGGCTAAACACTATGCATTCTACACATAGATATACTCTCACACATATATATCTACACTACACATATGCACATAGAAAATTGATATGCTCATGAAAACTTATGGAAAGATACATGTGTGTGTGTACTTGTGTGTGGCAAAAACAGTGAAGGGAAATACGTGCCTAGGCTATCCATACCTCAATTGATTCTCACTATCTACAACCTACCATTATCATAACCTATAATTTAAACCACACTTATATTACACTATATATATATATACATATATATAGACATCCACAAATAGTATGTTCCTACATGTGAATTAAGAGAGAGGGGAGGCATGGTGCTTGGGCTGTGACATGCTAAGTGAAACCTGGACTTATCCAATAGTGCAGTGAAGGCAAACTGAGTAAGTGTACAGAAAAACAAAATACAGGGAAATAGTGTGCAGGCAGTGAAATGCTAGTGTGGCAGTATAGCAGGAACACAATAGTGAAGGGAAGGCTAGTGTGTGATTTACAACCCAGTGTTCACAGGAAACAAAAGCATGTACAACAGGAAATAAGAAACAGTGAGGAAATGAGTGTGTGTGCCAAACTCAAGCCAACAGTGTAGGGTGCAATGTGTTCAGTGTGTCTAAATTGCAGGAAAACAGGGAAGAATGCTGTGCAGGAAATAACAGACTTGTGTGTGTACCCAAGTGCAGGAAAATAAACAGTGCACAACAGGAAATCAAAATGTGTGTGCTGCTGTGGTGTGTGGGGGTAATGTGTGTCTGTGTACAGGTAACTAACAATGTAGGAGTACACACAATTAACTGATTAACCATCATTTATCAGTGAATGAAAACCAAAGAAAACAGAATGAACTTGATCAGTTCATTAAAACTGGAAGGGTACAACCCAACCAATACTGGAAATGTTAATCCCAACCAATCCTCTATAACTACAGACTAAACTTGCACAAAATTAATAACTTTGAATGACAGGAATCAACATGAAACTGGAATGAACTAACACACATTATTGCATTAACTCCCACATGAACTCAACCCAAAATTATACAATCCCACACATATTTCAACAAGTTAATTATTTATCACAGGCTACTACTATATGGGATTCATGAGACAACAAAACACAGGTTAAAGGGATGAAGAAAATAGTTAAAAGTGAAGAACAAAGGGTGTCCTGTGTATCAGGATTCTACAACCCACATTGTAATTCGAAACCACAACTCTTTTAAAACCTAAACAAGTTGAAATCCTAACATACAGAGATTAATCAAAATGTTTAGAATCTAATTAACTTATTTAAATCAATTTAAACATTAATCAGAACTTTAATCAACAGAAACATTCACACAGGAAAGTATCAGGACCCAATCCTCGTGCACGTGTGCACGCGTGTCGTGCACACGACACGACACGAATTGGGTCGAGTCCCTTTGCAGGGTGGTTCGCCTAGAGTCCCTCTAGGTCTGTGTCACCCTGGTTTGGGTCAACGTGTCCTGTGTCAAGAATGGCACACACGTATCAGACGTGCAAAAACACAGAATCGAACCTAGGCAAGCCCCGTGCACATGATCGTGCGTGTCCGACACGACACTAACTGTCATGCCACTTGGGGGGTGTCATGACAGACACTGCCCCAAGGTGTCCAGAGAAAATCACGTGTCCTCGTGTCCTAGCCAGTGAGTTATTGGGCTCGGGTAGCAGGGGAAGGTGACAGCCCCGAGCCCAGTGCACGTGACCGTGTCCAAACCATTTTGCACCCGACACGGACACACACCAAGGTCCCTTCATGAAAATTAAAGAGCACACCTAGATCTACAAACCCATTCAAACAGAATTTAAAAATAACAAAATCGAATCCTCAGAGGCATTTGGTCGAACACCTAGAATACTAGGCTGATACGTGTCCAATACGGACACGAAATGAATCCAAATCCTAGGTTTAAGCTATCCTACAGTAGGGGTAGGGCTAGGGCCTTCCTAAAATGGATTTGGACAGAATTTTAATGGGCTATTGAGAGATTTACCTATTGATTCACAAAGGGTGGAAAAGCCTCCAAAAGCAATGAGCTCCTCAAGCAACAAAGTGTCCAAATTGTTTCTTCCTGCACAACAATTAATTCCAGCAGTAAAGGAAGGAATTTAGGTTCTAATGGAATTGGTTTGAAGGAAAAAGGAATTAAATTGGATTTCTTATGATTTTTGAAAGATGTAACTCACCTCCTTCCTTAGAAATTTGCTAGAACCCTAAAAGAGGCTAGCCCTAAAAACTAGGAGGGATTAAATAGGGGGAATCCCTAGGTTCAGCTAGGGATGGCTGACCACTTGGCTTTGGGTTAGGGTTGAGCTAGGTTTGAGTCCAATCTAGCTAAGTCACATAATGACTTGTGAAACCACAAGCCATTCACCAAATCAAATGATTTCTAAATTTCTAATTCTAGTTCTATGAATCACTAACCACTAACTTGAGTCACTCTAGGTTAGACTAGGGTCACTTGACCTAACCAAGCCCAACTAACCATGGTTAGTTCCTAGGTTGGTCTACATGAGTCAAAACTGGCCAAAAATCAAACTAGTCCAAATAAATCCAAAATAAATTCTAAAAATTCCCATAAATTCTAATTAATACAAATAAATTTTATTTACCCCAAAAATGACAAAAATACCCTCATACTAGAAATGTGGTAGTGACAATAAGAATATATTATATATGCGTATGTATAAATATATAAATATGTGAGTGTGTGTGTCGGTAAATACAAATATATCTACTATATGTGCAAATGTGCATATATACTTGTATATGTGAATATATGATAAATATATAGTGTATGTA